>CAUYQG010223018.1:0-33377 GCA_963574415.1 Tarsius wallacei | reverse complement strand
GTGTTTTTTTATCTATCTATCTATCATCTATACCTACATCAAAGTTAGTTTATAAATTATGCACAGTAAGTCAGTAAGTGATTAACAACAGTAACTAATAATTAAATAGAACAATTCTAACAATAGAGTGTAATTAAAGTTATAGGAGTGTATGCATGTGTGTTCTCTTCCTCTCTCTCTCTCAAAATACCCTATCACATTGTATTCACCTTCTCACCCTTCTACCCTTCTTCTTTAGCATATCTGAATTGCCAGCATCACTACTCTGTGTTTTGGAGCCATAATTAAATAAAGTATTGGTCACCTGAGCTATAAAAAAAAACTTCTCAACACAATAGAAACAACAACAACAAAAACCATGTACAGACTCTGGAGGTTTTAGTTATACATGTTCTGACAGTAAAACCACATACTTTAGCATTCACATTTGTCTCTGATGAAAGAATCACCCTTTTAGGAACACACTTTATATCTTTAAAACATATTATATATCACTTTTTACTAAAATCTTAACAAGACTGCTCTTTTGATTGATGATTTCATATAAACCAAAAAACCCATTCTCACAAAGCCTTAACACAACGTTTCTGCACTCTACTACAAGCCCAATCTATAAAAATATGCAAAATAGTGAAAAAGAAACATTTCCCTGAATGTTTTTCAACTATCTTCCTTATTGGGGGGAAAAATGTGCCACCTATAATTTGGCTTCATGTGAGATGATGAGGCACAAAATGGTGAGATAATTATTGCATGACTTATGTATTCTTTGTGGTTAGGCAATAAGTTATAGATTATAATCTTTATGACTTTGTGAAAGCAGTTTGTTATGGCAGTATGTAAGACTTTGATCAGTGTCATCTTTTGAACAAAATGTCTAATTGTTAGAGAGGCATTTGGTTGATGCATAAGTTTGTAGCACTTTTTCACTTGCCCGTGGTATGCAAATGTCACATGATGGTTGACTTGTCACAGTTCATCACATTTGTCAATTCTCAGGTTGACTGATGTGGATCATCATGGATTAAAGTGTTTAAACAGTCTTCATCAGAGCCCAATGGTTTTCCTGAACGTGGCAAATCACTCAGGTCAAGTTGATCTTCTTTGAAACGCCGAAACCACTTTCTCACCATGCTTTCTCTGATGACATTCTTCCTGTACGTGACACAAATATTTTGAGCAGCCTCCATTGCCTTTATTCTGCTAAACTCAAACAGAAGAATATGCCAGAAGTGCTTGTTTTTTTTCCACTTGCCACTCCATCTTCTTTAGTCCACAGATAGCACTTTCTTCAAGGCTGCAAAATGCAAGGCATATTCATAAGCACAAATTTTCACTGCAAATTGCAAATGACAAAAAATAAACAAACTCTCAACACCACAGTGTTGCCATGCCAAAAACAAATGCTACAAACTTTTGTGTCAACTTAATATTATTACTCTTGTGCAATTTGTTTTATTTTGCTTAGAAGCAAATGACATGATTAGACTATTTTCTCCTCAAAAAATTATTTTGATATTCCAGTTATTTCTTTTATACATGGGCATGATGATTCTTAAGCAATTACCTTAATTGCCTCTAAATTTCTGGACTCTGCAGTTTCAGAAAAATGTAACAATCTGGACTGGTGAAAGGCCAAAGCAGAGGCTACCAGGGACCATCTGGGAAGAGTCACAAGGAGAAGCCAGTAAAGTTCGTTTCTCTTGGAGGTATTGTACTCCATCTGTACTTCAGATGTTCAACTGAGTCCAAGACACTTTCCTGGGAACAATACCACTACAGAAAAAAATAACAATCAAAAGTATTAGCATTAACAGGCATGTCTGTGTGCATTCACACACACTAAATTAAGAAGATTCTTGATTTTTAAATAGTAGTAAACGTAGACTTGAGAAATATTCCTTTTTTTCCCAAATATATTTACTACTTTTCAAAATTGTAAATATATAAATATAATACTAAATATTAAATCACACATCATACACACACACACACACATACTCTTCATCACATTGCTTGGCACAGCATGTTTGTCTTCGAATATTAATGATACTAAGTTCAATCAATGAAACAAGACTAAATACATGCTCCCCAGAGGCCTGCAATGGCCAGTCAGAAATCTGGGATTTGACACTTAGGTGCCATCAGGTCAGGGAGGGAATGCTCCCATCACCTAATAATTTAAAATAGAGGTTTGATGCAGTTGGGGTTCAATTACAGAACCCTCTAGATGAGATGTGGATAAGGTAAAGTTGGTGGAGAGATCAGAAACAAGGACTGTAAAGCAGAATAGTCACCTAAACAGTCAATCTGAAAGCCCAAACCATCTGCAAGTGGAACAAGGAAGAGGGAGCTAGCAATGTTTGTTAAAAGCTGCTGTTTGAATCAGTAGCTTAATGTCCAATGATGGGTCTTAGGCTCTATTACCCAGCAAGGTCCACAGTTGGGGAAGAGTGGTGAACATGAGATGAAGGAGAATGAGGGCAGACTGGAACCCACTAGCATGTCTGCAACTTTCATCTCCAATTGAGTCAACTATCAGAAGTAATAATTGCTGCTTCGCTTCCAAATCTCTTATAAATTTGTATTTTGGCCAAGCCTGAACTGGCAGCATATAAGGAAAGAGATTTGGGGGATTTGGAGTTCTAGTTTAACTAAAACCTGGGAATTTACAGTACAAATCATCACAGTCTAATCCTTGTCAACCTCCTTCTTTTAATCACATTTAACTTTTAATCAAATTAAACTTATTTTAATCACATTTAACTTTTAAATAAAATAAAAACAATTATAAAACTAGCTGCTTCAGAATGAATGACTTCAATAAGCATGAGCCAACTGTAGTACTTGACTTGCTAGTAAGTCAATCCTTTCAGAAGACCTCTGTCTAGAGCAACATGGTAAGATATTCTGTAAGTCCACTCATGATGGTCATAGCAGAAATATAGTGGACTAGAAAGGTAAATCCACATTCACATGGTTTGATCAATGCTAACAAAGTGCTATCCCTTCCATAATGGTTGAACAACTGGTCGCTTGAGTGAATTGCCCCATAACATGTGCTTGGCATTGTAATCTGCTATTGATATATTTGGCATTTAGTAGTTGTTAGAGCTGATTACTGTGGTGAGTATTATTTATATTGTTTAGCTGAGGCTTAAACTCCACCCCTGCTATCTTGGCCACTTCATTTATAAACACATTGGACAGGGACACAGATGGCTAACATCTCAAGAACAGGTCATCTTGTTTGCCTGATCACTGTGATCTTCTTCTGCTGAAGCTGCTTTTTGGTGAACATTCATACAGTCAAAGATATCTTACTTCCATTTGATGATACCTGTTGAAATACATCTTTTTAAGATATCCACATCTGTAGGTTTCTAATTGCATTTTTTGTGTGATTTTGTAGTCCCTGGTCATACAGTGCTAGAATTAGCCATTGATTCAGTGCCTACAAATCACTACAGAGTATACCTTTGACTATATCCTTCTCTGCAAAAGCAAAAATGACATTAAAATGGTTACAACAATGGCTGTGTATTGTTGCAAATACTGTCTACTGGCGCTATTTTCTTTCAGCATTATTCCTCAGGATCATTTGTAAATAAGGAATGCACACTACTACTTTCATGTGGTTGCAGTGAAATCTAATCTAGGTCCATTATGATTCTTTCTCATTCAGCTAGTCATAGTGAATCCTCCATGAGTCCAGAGATTCAGGTGGAGAAGAAGAGAAGGCAATGTGGCCCTTTCTTAAAAACTGATTTTTTTCTTTATTTTCACTTCATAGAGATTATTTGGCAAGTTCAAACATCTTATAAATCATTATACTTTCATGTATATATATATATATTTATATGAGTATATATACTCCTTTAAGTATACATACATATACCCTTATATGAATCTTTACCATATTGACTTTAATTAGTACTGATTTTAACTAGATTTTTATTTTAAATGGCCTAAATTTATTTTATAAATATACAATATGTTAAAATTAGATAAATATATAAAACAGGTAGATAAATACAGTAGTATATCCATATACACACAGTCATAAACTGCATGTGTTTTCCAGAAACACATGTAATTGAATTTCTATGTGTTTATATCAATAAAACAATAAACTAATTTTTGTTGTTCTAGACCTACCTCTTTTTCCTGGATATGAAATATTTTGTTGTTGTTGTTTTAATCTCAGTAAGACATGAGTTTTCATTTGCAAAGTTAGTGGCTTGTTAATTAGCAAATCAATGTTGAAAAATAACTTTCATTGATAGAATTAGTCGAGATATGTATATTGACACAGCTATTTTAAAATCACTTGTTACCTCTAAAGAAGCTGTAAGAATCTAGGAACCCATAAACTTGAATTCTTCAGAATGGCACTCTTGATTCTTGAATGCTCCCACTGCTGGTTCAGAAGATTCTTCTGGCGCAGAATCTGAATGCTGTTACCCTAAACTTGCCTCTGAAATTCCATCACATTTCTCCCAGGTGACTCTTTCACGGGGTTTTTTAGAATGCTAAAGTGTACAGAGAGCTTCAGTGTATGACTATATATTACCCTGCTTGCTAATAAAAAGTCTTTACGCATGGCGAATTTAGGCTAAAAATAGTGGTTACCAAGATTTACCAAAAAGAATGTAGTAGATGTGAGTAGCCCAATCTGCCTAGAATGGTGCACAGCTGAAACTGAGTTTGAGTCTTATTTATGAAACCTCTGAAGTGTGTAACAGAGACAAATGAGTATGTTCATATCACTAGAGAGTTTACAAGGTAGCAGGCACAGAAATCTCATACTTTATAATATAGGTATTTTTTGTCATATTTGAAATTCTTCAGACTGTTGTTTCGGCAAACTTGTTTAAAATCTAATTATACTTGAGGATACTTTATCCAGTAATGTAATTCATTTAACGTAGAACAGCTAATAAAAAACTAATGAAGATATATTTTTTGTATTCTCTTATATTCATATACATATGTATAACACAGGGCATAATTATCATACCTAGAAATTTATATTTTATCTTGGATTAGTCATTTGACTACTAATTTTGCTAAGGCACCCCATATTTATAATGATAAGAAATAATATAATATAAAAATATAAAGAAACACAGGCAGTCTGAATACTTTATCATAGCTTTAGATGTCTTTTTGCATTATATGCTTCTTTAAATGGTGAACAATAAAATTGACATAGGAAGCAGAGCTTTAAAATATTAAAAATTCATTTGGTAAACCTGAACTTAGATCAAGGTTTCTGAGAGGATTCAAACCTCAGAAAGTATATCTTGCTGGGGTCACCTTTGCCTTTGCCCAGTTGGCATTTTTGAACAGTAATATTTGTATTTCTTCATTTTCAAACATTCAGTTACTTTAAGAAATGTTATTTATTTTTCCTGTTACCCATTACTTTTATAATCACTTGTCATTTGGAAAAAGTGCCTCAGCAGAAAAAGTCATCAGGTGACATGGTCAAAGAAAATGCAACTGTTCCTTTAGGCAATTTTACTCTGAATTTCATTTACATCCAATATGACATGATACAACTAGCTGGAAGATATATTCATACATTTCAAAGAGATTTCAGAGGAGGAAAGAGACAAAGCAATATCCAGGAGTTGAAGATATTATTGGTGTCATTATTTATCATTTTTCCTTTCACCTGCAAAAACTATGCCCAAACAATATGAGTTTACAATAACCCTGGGCGGTGGTGGGTGGGTGAGTGGGCAAGGGTCACAAATAGATTTATTGGATTTTTTTCTATTTAAATGTAATCATGTTTACTCATTCTATTTCAATCTCAAGAAATCTTCATTATATTAAAATGGCTAGAAAGACATTTGAACATTATGTTACATTTCTAGATGTTAACATTCCAAGATTATTTGTATGCCCACAGCATGTCAGTAGAAAGCAACCGATTTCATCTGAACATATATGTGGGTAGTCTACAGTAGAAAGATCTATTTTTCTGCAGTAGTTAATAAATCATGGAAAACATATCAAGGTGTTGGAAAAGGACTTAATGATTGTGAGATTGCAATGCATCCTTTATAAAATAAACACTGTTTTGTTTCTTAGACAGTACCTCCATGTATTCTGATTCTATCCTCCGGATTCTATGACTGTTGGAAGCCCAATGCATTCCCCAAAATTTCTTCATATTTTCTAAGTTGGTGCAGAGCTCTACAAACATTTTTATAGTTTCTTCTAGCTCTTGTTTTCCTTTAACAAATCCTCTTGTCTCTGCACTTCACATAACTCCAGATATATGATGTTATTTTTCTCCTTTTCTTCTCTTTCTCTTGTTATTCTCTCATTGGGTCCATACTATTTCTACTTCTATTTTATTTTAATTTTATCTCTAGTCTCTCTCTTTTTCTTCCTCTATTTCTACCTCTAGTCCTACCTCTGCCTTTCTGCCTTAAAATAGATCCATAAGTACAATAAAACTTCTACGAATATTTGCTCAAGGTATCATAATTATATCATAACCTGTGCTATCCATGAAAATGTACCTTGCAAATCTCTAAGTTCAGAGAACGTTGTTGACTAAAGGTCCTTGCTGCTACACTTTGAAAGCCATTGCTGTGTTTGCTTCCACATTCCCCTTGATTGCTCCCAAAATATACCTGAGCATGACAGCATTAGGCAGGATTAGTAAGGCATAGTCCCTCCGAGAACCAGAATACCCTGATACCATTGCTGAATACTCCTAGATGGCATTCTAACATACTTTTGCCAAACCTTTCCTCTTTTCTGTCACTCAGGATCAGTTTTACACTGTGGTCAAATGACTCTTCCAGAGTCACTTGGCTTCCGCCCTGTGGACTATCACACAGCATTTTGCCCTTATAAAATCCTTCCGTGTTTAATTACATCATGACAGTTATCAAAGTTTTGCCTATCAGCTCCAAATTTATCCCAATTTTTTAACTTGCGAAAGTAAATCTGGTCACTTTAGATAACTTTCCTCTGACAGCTGATATCATGGTGAGCTTTGCAATACAAGACATGGAAAATATATTGTAGAAAAAAAAGGCTTTTGCTTCCTAGTTGCAGTGTGCTCACTTTGCAGTCTCCTGTAATGAACTCCTCCAGGACCAGTGTCCTGCAGCACTCACAATTTTCAAATTCGTGGCTCCTGGTGCTCAGTGGTCAGCACCACCGAGCACCCAGCACCCAAGAACTACCGCTAGCATCTTGTCTTAGGCAGTTTTATAATCAGAATACATTTTTTTCCTCATAAACAGTTTTCCCTAGTATACCAGAGGAGACATTTCTAGCAAATTCCATAGGGCCAATTTGTAGGAATTTTTTCCCAGTACACTACCACAGCGACTTCAGTGTTATTTAGAAAATCATAACCTGTTGTTTCAAACAAAGTTAGAACCTCAGTGCTGGGGAAAAGGAATGCCTTTCTTGGGTGTTCTATCTCAACCCTAGAGTAGTGACTGTTTCTTACATCTTCATGTAATCACGTTTACTCATTCTATTTCAATCTCAAGAAATCTTCATTATATTAAAATGAATAGAAAGGCATTTGAACATTATGTCACTTTTCTAAACGTCAACATTCCAAGATTATTTGTATGTCCACAGTATATCAGTAGGAAGTAACTGATTTCATCAGTTGGTGTTCTCTATTTACTATTAAATCCCTTTGGTTCCAACTCCATGTTTTAGTTAAAATTTCTTTATGCTAAATTCCATTCCCCGGTTAAAATTACTCATTTTTCTTGAGTGGCTTATCTCTCCTGCAGGAGTCAGATTGCTACAACACTGGCTTTGCAGAGGATCCAGACAAACATTCAACTAACTTCAAATAATTAATAAAGTTAGACTCTTCGTATCATTCTCCTAAGATGAGGAAATTTCCTTTTTCTGCACTAACTCTTTTTCTCCCTCAAATATCTTTAATGTGCTGACACTTAGTAAAGACCTAATGAAAGAAACCTAAAGAAACACTAATGAGCTTGTCAAGTCATATTCCAAAGCAAAGTCAGTTAATTTCTCAAAGATTTTTAATAACAAACATTTTCTTAATTATATAAAGCAATCATCAAATACAATAACATCATTAATCCTTATGGATGCTTTAATAGACAGAACATTTGAGTTTAAGCAATTTTAATTTTAACACATGTAATCATCCTTGCTTAAAAATTATCTGGGTTTTAAAATTTTTGATATAATTAAAAACATCACGGACAATCCAAATTTAATCATTTGACCACCATGTTCCTTAAAAGGAAATTATGAACCAGAGTTCAGATATACAGGATGACAGATAACTCATCACTTTGCTATTCTTTCTTGATGGTGGAGGTATTTGAAAGATTTTACTGTAGAAAACTAAAAGAATGAACACATTTTCTTTATTGTAGTATAAATATTTCTGAGTAATTATTTTTAATTTTAATTGCAACTAAACAAATTTTAACTATTATATAGGATACTGGAGAGAATAAATATAAGAACTTTCAGTCAATATCACAAACTTAGACTATTGCATAAGAAGACAAGAGGTTTATACTGCAGTGCCTTGACCTAAATACCAATAAAAACATTTAGGAAAATAAACAGTAAAGAAAATTATTATTATTATTATTTTTGAGTTGGAGTCTGACTCTGTTGCCCAGGCTGGAGTGCAGTGGCTTGCTCCTGGCCACTGCAGCCTCGACCTGCAGGGCTCAAGCATCCTTCCGCCTCAGCCTTCCAAGTAGCTGGAACTACAGGCTCGTGCTACCATGTCCGGCTAATTTTTGATTTATTGTAGAGATGAGGTCTCGCCAATTTTCCCAGGCAGATCTTGATACCGCGAGCTCAGGCAATCCACTCAACGTCAGACTCCCAAAGTGCTGGGATTACAAGCTGAGCCACCGAGCCCGGCCAAGAAAATTAAATTTTAAAAATAAAGAAAAAAAAGAGAATAACTATCAAAAAGGAAATATTATTATTACCTTGAAATGAAAGAAAACAGTTGAAAAATAAATCAGATTTTGTTTTTGCTGCAGGAGGTTGTATTAGAGTCTATTCATTTTTATCTTCATTTAACCTTTGTCCCACCATTCTTCTAAGTTTGCCTTATAATCTGGGTTAAAACTGATAATGCTAATGGTCTCACACATTTAGGAGAAAATGCTCTAGCTTCTATTTTTTACTCCTTTTTGGAGTGACAAAAGGTTTTTGGAAAGGCAAAAATGTAAAAGGAGTTTGACTTATGGAAAAGGAGTTAGCTGGGGACAGACTATGGGTGGCCATTAAAAATATCATCTTCAGTAATATAGTGATTATGTATGTTTTCTTGGCTATGGTTGGATCACACAGTATTCCAGGTCAAGAATGTCAAGGTTTGAAAGTAGAAATAACCTTATTGCAGCAGAAAATCTGACACTCATGATGTTTGTGACTTTGAACTATAACATGGTATAACTCAGTTTTTTGTAAAAATTAGAGAATTCTCTCTAACATTATAAATAACAAGTTTAAAACACATATCTATTGTTATTTCATGGGTATGTGACTGCTAATGAAATATTAAAATATGAATTAATAATAACATAGTAGACATTATATATGTTAAAATAAATGATATGATTCAATTTATAAATGCAATAACAAATGTTTACTTCTGTTATAAATACATTTTATTTTAAGTGTCTACACAGCACAGAAAAGAAAATCATGTAACTAGACAGCCAAAAATATTTATTGATCTGTTTCCAATTGGGTACTTTTTCAACAGCCTAGACTTGAATCGACCTATACACCAATTGGAAAATTGATAGTGTCTCAGGATCCAAAATTCACACATGAACACAATCATTCTAAAGTGTTAGCAGAGTTTGCTATTCCAATGTTCTACTATAAATATGGGATTTTGCTACTATTCCTGATTTCCCTAACCAGCCAGTAAACAAAAATAATTTAATATTGTAAATACATGTCATTTTATTTTCAAAAGGATAATATCGGAAATTTCATGGAAAAGGTGTTGCATTATCATATCAATTGACAAGCGATAACAAAAATACTACTCCTGTACTGTTTAAACTACATCGTGTATATAGACCAATCATCCCATGTCTCCATCCTAAGAGAATTGATTGATTGACTTTGAAATCTAAGGGTTTTTTTTGTTTGTTTGTTTTTTCGACAGGGTTAAATGATATGTAATTTGAAGTAAATTCAAATGGGAATCTTGACTAATAACATTTATCTGTGAAACTATATACACTCTCTTAAAGGCAGGCAGTTGTTTGCAGGACTTATACAAGATTCTTGCTGCCTTATAAATATTCTTTCTTAGAATTTGTATTGTTGGCTCTTTACTAAACTCTGATACATATGTCTACCTTTCTTCCCTAAAGCAACATAAGTGACCCATTATAAGATTTATAATGCATGGCAATAACTTGAAGAGTGAAGAAATTACAAATACCCTCCGTTTATTGATCTCAATAAACCTGTTTAGATTTGCACGTGTGTCATTCTTTTGACATTATCATTTTACGTTGCTTTTGAAATGTAATTTACATCTCTTCTTCCAGTTATGGAAAGTTATAATAACTCATAATTAGATGCAGCCTATTTGGAAAATATTCAAAACTACCCATATTAGTTTATATTCAAAACTACTAAACACATCAGTTTTGCTATTGGGAATATATTCTAAAGTAGTAGCCCCACAGAAAGAGAAAAATACATAATACATATTTTTAAAAATAAATAGAAAAACCTTAAATGGAAAGTTAAAACATTTAGATTTCTTCTCATTGGTAGGATGTGGCAAGTAATTATGAGTTACTATTTCCTTTGCAACTAGAAAAATATATGTATATGTTACAAAGATAATATTAAAAACAGAGAGTTGTAGAATGAAGAAGCCTACATGAACTAAAATTCCTGAGAGAGATGAACCTTTGTAGGATGAATTGATGTTAGAGTCTATTTTATTCCCTGAAGCATAGGCTTACCACAGGCACAGAGAACTATACAGGAAGAAACATATGTCAATGAGTCTATTGAAAGCTGCGGAAACTGGTGTAGCAGATTGGAATTTAAAGATGCTTCACAGGATCAGTTTGTTGTGTGAGCATTTTTTATATTCTAGGGGAGGCTACTATGAGTTTACGGGGCTGGTCTAACAAAGTAGAGTGATTTTTTCTACATTCTTGTGATGTATACATATACAAGTTAAGCTACTGAGAATCATTGAGAATCAACGCATGTTATATCTGCCTCTCAAAATATTTTCTGGATATTAAGCATGTCAGACAAAAAATTAAAATCTAAGCAATAAATAATTGAAGGGATTTTCAGTTGTAGGAATATCACTATGCTCCGAATGAGAGCTTCAAGAGGTCCTAGAAAAAGATAAAGAGAGGCAGAGAAAAATCTGTAGTGGCTAAGTGGCAAAACACCGCCAATGGGAAGGGGATGCACAAACAAAACAAAACAAAAATTTTTTAAACCCAAAGAGACAAAAACAAAAACTGCAGTTCTTGTTTGAGAAATAGGATACAGTGTATGCACATAAAAAAAAAAAGAAAAATAAGGATTATAGCAATCTACTCTTTAGAAACTATGCAAGTCAAAAGACAACAGAATCTGGCCTTAAAAGTACAAAAATTAGCAACAACAACAAAAAACACACAAAATTCAATACACAGAAAACATATCTTTAAAACTGAAGAAAAATATCTACACTTTCAGAAAAGCAAGCCTGAAAATATTAATTGCTATTACGATGATTCCATGAGAAATACTGAAATAAGCTCATGTAAAATCTTTATGATATAAAATAAAAGCTTTATCTAAAGAAATAAAGAGGTCAGAAAATGATTATAAGGTGCATAAATATACTTTTATTCTTTTTTGTATTTGTTTTTCTTAAAAATTGAAAATCTAAAGCAACATAAGTGACCCATTATGGGTTTTATAATATATGCAAAGTTAAATGCTTGGCAGTAGCACAAATAGTGAAGAAATTACAAATATTCAAGGGGGGACCCAAAAATTTATTTATTAAAAAATTATGTATTCATTTTTGTATGTTTAAATTTCAGTCATCTCCAAAGTACCCTCCGCTTGATGCAATACACCTACCAAGACACTTTTTTCATTGCTCAAAACAGTTTTTTAACTCAATTTTGATGCATTTTAGTGCTTCTGTTGTTTTTGTTTCACCTTTTCCACATCAGCAAAGCATTTCCCTTTGAGGACTTTTCTCATCTGGGAAACCAACAAAAAAATTGCTCGAGGCAAGATGGGGTGAATGGGAAGGTTGGGGCATGGAGATCATGTCATTTTTAGTCAAAAACTACTCAACATTCAGCACAGTGTGAACAGGTGCATTGTCATAGTGGAAAAACCAGTCACCTGTTTGCTACAACTCAGGACATTTCTGCAAATCGAGATGCAGCCTTCTCAAAACTTCCAGATAAAAGCTTTGGTTGATCTTTTGCTCTGGAGAGACAAATGTCTAGCGTACAATCTCTCTCACATCAAAGAAAATAATGATCTTTGTTTTCATATTTGACTTCACGTGTCATGCTTTTTTGGGTCATGAGGAAGTAGGAATTTCCATTGGCTACGTTGTTGTTTCCTTTCTATGACTTCGGAAAAAAAATCAAGGTCAGCCTCCAATTGCTCCTTCAAAGCACATAACACAGCCAAGCAGTTGCCTCTTAAGATGTCAGCAAGCAAGGCACAAATTTTGCTGACACTTGTTTCATGCCCAAATTTTCAGATAAGATTCACTGACAATTACTCCATGACAACTGGTCAACTCCACAAGTTCATTAATAGTCTGGCAGCAGTCTTTCAAGATGGCTTGACGAATTCTTACCACATTTTCTTCACTTCAAGCTTGTTCCCCAGAATCAGGGTGATTGTCAATGGACACTTCACCTCGTTTAAAATGGGAAAATCATTGGCAACAGCTGTAAGCTGTCTGTAGTATAGCACCATTTCTGCCATATTTTTCCCCAATACAACACAAAATCTCACTGCCTCATGTTGTTCATGTAAATCACTCATTATGAAGTGGGCAAAGGTGTTGAATGAATCGCCCCCAAATTTTTTTTAATGAAGCCTAATGCAACCTCTCACAACAATGCTAGCTAGTACACTGATACTGATGGGTTCTTAGAACACTTATCTAGTGGGGGAAACCTGTATTAACAAGGAACTGTCCTCAAAAAAAAAAAAAAGAATAATTCTGGGGTTTCTTTTTGGTTCCCCCCCTTATACTATTTTAAGGTCTTTATAATACATTGGCAGTGGTATCTTATTATTTTTAAATAATGTAATCATCAAAAATATAAATTTTAAATCTTACTGTATAATTTTTTAGCCAATAGTAGACATAAATGAAATAATAATAAAATATAGAATCTAAAGTATATGAAAAAGGCACATAAAGAAATAAAGAAGAGAAGAAAAAACAGTGAACAACTGAAAAAATATTAGGTAGATTTAGTTATATTAATAATTGCATTAAAATAAATGGTATCTATTTCAAAACAAAGATAGGACTTACGAGATTTGATTCAAAAAGCAAATTTTATCTATATGTCATCTCCGAGAAATTACCTTTAACTAGAAGTTTAACTTGAAGCTAAAAATAATGAAAAAGAGCATATAATTGCTAATTAAAAGACAGAAAAATTGACTATCTTAAGACCAAAAGATGTGGGCTTCAGAGCACCATACATAAAGAAGAACTTTACATAAGGAATCCATTCACCAGTAATATATAATAAACCTAAGTGCACCTGAACTTAACAACAGAGCATCAACATTCATGAAGCAAAACCGTATAAAAATGAAATGCACAATTATAGTTGGATACTCTAGCATTCCCTTCTCAGAACATGCTAGAATTGGTCAGAATCAGTAAAAATATGGAAGATCTTAGCAATATTATCAATTAGCTTGGTCTATTTGACATCTATTGAATATTCTGGCCAGCAACAGCAGGAAAATATTTTATTGCACAAAGAACATTTAAACTAAACTAAAACATACTCTGGAGCATCAAGCGAATTTTAACATTTTTAAATAATTAAAATCTCATCAAGTATCAGCTCTGATTAGATTGGAGATATTCTAAAAATCAGTATCTGAAAGATATTGGAATATTACCAAATACTAGGAAAACAATATATTTTAAATTTAACCTATGTGCCAAATAAAAAGTCATAAGGGAAATCATAACAGAGTTAAAATTAATTAGGATAAAGATATAACATTTCAAAATTTGTAGAATTCAGCTAAAGGATGTTTTTATTGTGTTAAATGTTATAGTTTCAATAAATCTAGATATAAAATACTAAACAAAACATTAGACATTAAATCAAGTAATAGATAAAAATGATGCTACATTATGATCAAATAGGGCTTATTCTAGGAAGATAAGACTAGTGTGTCATTAAGTATTTAACTAATGACTTTAAAAAATGAAGAATAAAAGTATGATTATTTTAATCAGATGACTTTATGTAAATAAAGAAAACAAAGACAAAATCTTTACCCTGAACTTTATTCATGGTTAATTTAGATTAGATCATAGACCTAAATGGGAAAATAAAATTAGAAATTTGCCACAGAAAAAGAGAGAAAATTATATTTAAGATCTGAGGGTAGATCAATATTTCTTAATGCAGACCTAATTAATACTAGTAGTAAGATAAGATATTTTAAATTTTATTTATTTATTTAAAACATTAAAAGATGAACTCCAAATGAAAGAATTTATATCCAAACTTTTAAAATAATTTTTGAAACTAATGACATAAACCCAACATGGTTAAAAAAATGGGTAAATTGTTTTAACAGACACCTTATAAAAATAACAAAAATTTCATTATGTGTGAAAATATAAGCAACATAATTAATTATTGTAAATATAAGCAATATCATTTATTATTTATTATATATTCAATGGTATTAGACCCAGACCAGAATGGTTAATAGTATAAATACTGCCAATGCCAAGTTTTGGTTAAAATTTAGAATTAACATACAACTAGAAATCTCATATATTGATAGAAAGTAAGTTGTTTTAACTGCTTTGGAAGTCTGTAATATTAATTTTGGCTATTCATATGGAAATTTTTAGCCAAGCAATTGAACACCTACGTAAATGTCTAAGAGAAATTGTCACTTCTAACTACAAAAATTACATCAATCTGTTTGTAACACCTTTATTAATCAAATACTAGAAGTAATTCAAATATTGGTTAACAAATGAAAAGATAACAAATTTCTGTTTTTTGGGTTTTTTGTTTTTTGTTTTACTAAGGAATAGTAATTCACTCTAAAAAGAAAAAAGAACCAACAAATGATGAATTGATAGCAGGGAAGAATAGCACAAATATTGTGCTTAATAAAAACACATTAGGCATCAAAGGTTCTGAAAGTTTCTTTACAATTTGGGTTAAATAATTAGTTATTTTCTAAGTAGAGTTTTAATTTTGTCAATTATACTATTCATATGTCCTGATGTTTTGAGATTATCTAATTTGCTATGATCTGAATTAAAGTCTGGTTAACTAGGTTTATGCAAAATAGCAAACAACTGTTTAGTTAAACCAACAAGGAAAATATTGCTAATTGATATCAAGAGCTATGTCTTTGTGTAATAAAACCTTTTTTTGGCAATTATTATAAGCTCTTTATTCTTGAATACAAACTTATATATTCAAATTCTTCATATAAGTTGCACTAAGAGAATGCATTCCCAATTTACCTTCATATAACAAAACATTTGATTTTGCACTTGGGTACTATTTCAGTATTTTGGTGTATCACCAGAATTTCCTCTCAGATTATATTCTTTCTTTAAAAGTTACTTATTATCTCCATTTTTATGATACAGAAAAAATATAATATAAACACATAAAAAGGCTAAGTAGTGTGCAAGACTGCGATGTGTCTCTGAACTGACATGTTATCCTCATCATGATTTCATTCTCACTAGGCAATGACAGACACAATAGCCTATACTTACTTTTTAAATATACAATGCAGTGTAGAAATTCCGTGCAAATATAAAAGCTGGAATTGTTTCTTAAGAAAAACTCTGACCAGAGATAAAAGACATTATAGTAGAGAGAAAAGCTTTTATACTTTCCTTGGCTATTCTACAAAGGTTTCTCATAATATACACAAATATATGATCATATTTGCTTTTCCGTATCAATGTCTGTACCCACAAGGCTTTTCCTAGCAATGCATGCAAAGGAAAAGGAAAACAAAATAGAAACTGAGTGTTTATGAAAATTGTCTTAGAATTATTAAGCAATTCTAATGGAAAATAATTCTAAATCATATTGCACAAAGATAAAATTCACCACTTATGCTTCTGCCCCCAATAAATGTACATGTAAAACAGAATTTAAGAATCAATAAGCACAGAAATAACAGTTATTAATGACTACATTTTAGCAAAAATATTTGATATCAACTAGATATAAAATTGTAATCTTGGCAAAACAAGACACTGTTAGATATAAAGAAAGGTGAGAGAGTACGAGTTTATTAAGTAGACTTTACTTGTAGTAACACCTAACAGCAGATTGTCATGCACTTCCGAAATAAATACTGATAGGAAAAACTTTTTAAAAGATTAAGGCTGAGTAAAGATCGAAAGATTGTAGAAAAAGGGTCATGCAGAATTCTGGTCAACAGAGCTGTGAAAAGTGTAGGACTTTAATACTGATTCATCAGAGTGAGTAATCAGTATCTGGATACATTTGTTGGGCATGAAATATGAAGATAAGTTGAATATTCTAATTGTATAAAAGTCCATAAGTCTTTAAACTTTTAAGAACTGCAGAGAGTATGAGAGAAGAGAAAGCAAGCACAAATAGTAGGGTACATGAGCAGACACATCAGGACAGTCAAAATACAGAGGCTAACATGCAGAAATAGAGGGAAATGGAAGGATGAAAGCCATATTGTACTCAACTCAATAAGCTGTCTCCAGTCACACTATTATTGACTATTGTGCAAAAAACTACCAGAACCAATTTGTCAAGTCCTAAAAATATGTCTTATCATTGTAGTCTTTGACAATGTTTCTCCATTTTTCAATTAGCACAATGCTTAGGTCATTATAAGCCAAAAGTAAATGAAAGAAGATGGAGTACGAGTCAATGGGAATTAGTAAAGAGGAAGTTCTTTCAATTCCATTATTACTAATTTTTTCTCATTTTCTTCAATTTTCAATCTATTAGGCTCATATTACTTATAAAATAAGCATAATAATACATAAATGAGAAACATTTTGGCTAATTTCTCTTGGGAAATTAAAGCTCCTAACAGACATAAGTACATAATTATTCATTTTTAAACAAAAGTATGATACTGCTGATTGAAAATGAGCCTAGCATCTTCCAAGTAGGAAAATGTCATCATTTGATTAGCTTAACAGTACAATTACTGCATTGCTATTTTCAGCTGAACAGACAAATGTCTTTAATATTCTTTCTGTTTAAAATTGCAAGGTATGACATAGGTATATGAAAGTCTAGCTCTGTACATAGATGCATAGCAAGTGTTCCTGGCAGTTTTCCCCATACAATGTGTTAAGACTTGCCAGAAACATTGGATCAGAAGTATTTATTTAATTACTGCTATGTTCAGATAGGGTTCTGTGATCTGTAGATATTGCAGTGGATAAAATCTTTAAAAATATTGCTATTTAAAAATAATATCAAAACATTGAAAGAACAAGATCACATGCAGCAGCTAAAATTAATCACATTTAGAAATTGCTAAAAACTTAGTACAATTTTGTCATGTGTTGTCATTATTGCTGGTGACTGAGATGAAAGCAGAAAACTTAAGAAAATATGACCTACATGTAAGTATCTTTCTGAACTTCAATTAATGCAAATGTTCAGAGCTATTTTCAGCAACACTGATATGGTTTCTGTGATAGTCATCAAGTGCATGTATTTAAGCATCTATATTAAATAATTTGAGCACAGTGCACCTACCTGTTCTAGAGAATGCATTTTTGTCAACAAAAAATTGTAGCTTTTTGATATTATATCCCAAAACACTACTATATATTTTATGTAATATATATATTGCATGTTATGTATACTATTTTTAAATCTGAAATTCCAAAAGCAACTATTGTTTTAAATAACTGCATAGTAATGTATGAATGGTGCTAATGTGATCAAACATTAATATCTTAAGGACTACAGGATTCTGTGTTAGAGTAAAAGATAAAAATACTAACAAAGTACTGACAACATTACAAACAACAAAAATCTTTAGAATGTTAAATAAAAATTAGTACATACTACTGAAAGTATTACAGCATTGCATCAGGTTTCATAAATTTATGTTTGACAACGTATTGAAATAAACTAGAGTTGTACAGTTGTTTAAGTGTGCTATATCCATCATAATATGGATGTATCATTAGTAGTAAGTGCAATGGACCATGTGCAGAGAAATCTGAGTTCTCTTCTTTGCAGTATGTTAAAATGTTTAGTAATTTTTGAAATTAACATTTTGAGATACATTTTCTAATATGTAAATTGCAAGGTATGACATAGGTATATGAAAGTAGTTGCATATGTAGGTGCATATGTAGTTTTGGCAGTCATTACATATGCACAGATAAAAATTAAAATAAGGCAATACCCTAATTACTTCTCTATCATGTTTTCATTATGACTTAGAACTGAATTACTCTTTATGAAAATGCTGATTATTCAATAACAATCTAAATCTCTTATGGGAAAATGGCTTCTTTAATTTATAATTATTTCTTTCCTTTTTTTATTTTTGTTTTGTTTTTTTGGTTTTTTTGAGTTGGAGTCTCACTCTGTCGCCCAGGCTGGAGTGCAGTGGCACACTCACGGCCACACCAGCATCGACCTGCCAGGCTCCAGCAATCCTTCTGCCTCAGCTTCCAAGTAGCAGGAACCTGTGAGCTTAGGCAATCCACTCACTTTGGCCTCCCAAAGTGCTGGGATTACAGGCTGAGTCACCAAGTCCAGCCTATAGTTCTTTAATGAGATATGTATATCAAATTTTTTATATATTGTACAGAAACAAAAGTCTTAATCAAATTCTATACAAACACACATATCATATTTAATCACTGGTTTTCTCCCAGAATTGTCATCATACCATGTCCTTATATTTTGATTTAGAAGACAGTGCCCCATATTACACCCTCATCATGGCTCACTTGGCCTCCCCATGGTTTCTTGGATTCACATGTCTCCAAATTATACTAATCTATACTAACTCAAAAGCAGAGAAATGACTAACATCTTTCCTCAAATATTTTTGTTGCTTCTCATTTTGGGTTTAAGCATGAAAATGGTCAACTATGAGTTTAAGGTGCTTGCCATCTGAGCACATCCTAAAATTCTTGTGCTTGGTGGTTCAGCCCCCACCAATTACTTTGAATCTTATCCTTTATTTTTACCACTTTTCTGAACTTTTTTTTCATTTTCTAAAATTTATTTTATTTTAAAGATGTGGGGTACAATTCAGGATTAGATGTACAAGCAGTCATAAAGTTTGGGCCTCCCTTTAGTCCTCACTTTGCCTGGTTTGAGATTGGGTACCCTTAATGTTATGTGTCCCTCCTCTCCCTTGGTGGTTTCTGGATACTGCCAATCCCTTTCTTATAGTATTAGGGTAAATGTTCAGGATCTACTTATGAGTGAGAACATGTGGTACACAGTTCTTTGTTTCTGTGATAAATCACTGAGTATGAGAGATTCTAAATCCATCCGAGTTGTTGCAAAGTCCATAATATTGTTCTTCTTTATGGTTATGTAATATTCCACTGTATATAAGTACCACATTTTTTATCTAGTCCAGTTTTGATGGGCAGCACGGTTGGTTCCATGTTTTTGCTACTGTAAATAGTGCTGCAATAAACATGAGTGTGCAGGTATCTTTTTTTGTAGAGTGATTTAAGTTCCTTCAGGTATATTCCCAGAAGGGAGATTGTTAGGTTATATGGCAGGTCAATTTTTAGTTCTTTTAGGAGTTGTCACACTGTTTTTCATAGAGGTTGAACTAGTTTGCATTCCCACCAACAGTGTAGACATGTTCCCTTTTCTCCGCATCCTTGCCAGCATGTGTTTTTTGTTTTATTAATGATGGCCATTCTTACTGGAGTTAGGTGGTATCTCAATGTGTATTTCTCTGATGATTAGTGAAGCTGAGTATTTTTTCATGTGTCTGTTGGCTGTTCATCTGTCTTCTTTAGAGAAATGTCTATTCATGTCTTTACCCACTTTTTAATGGAACTGTTTGTTTCTTTTCCTTTCAGCACCTTTAAGTCCCTTATAGATCCTAGATATCTTTGTCAGATATGCAGTTGGCAAATATTTTTTCCCATTCTGTAGAATTTTTTCCCATCAAGAGAGCTGTTTCCCCACTCTCTTGATGGTTTCTTTTGCCTTATGGATGCTTTTCAGTTTGATGAGGTCTCGCTTGTCTATCTTATCTCTTTTGGCATGGACTTTGGGGGTTTTGATCAGGAATTGGTTGCCTACTCTGGAAGATTTCTGTAAGAATGTCTCCTGCATTTTCCAAGATCCTTAAAGTTTGGGGTTTTACATTTAGGTCTTTGATCCATTTGGAGTTGATTTTTGTGTATGGTGACAGGTAGGGGTCCTGTTTCACTCTTCTGCATGTAGTCAGCCAGTTTTCCCAGCACCATTTACTGAATAGTTTCTCCTCTCCCCAGTGGTTGTTTTTGGAGGTCTTTGGAGGTTGTTTTTGTCAAATATGAGTTGGTTGAAAAATTGAGATTTTGCTTCCAGAATCTCTATCCTGTTCCATTGGTCTGTACGCCTGTTCTTATATCAATACCAGGTTATTTTGATTATTGTAGTCTTATAATAAAGTTTGAAGTCTAGAAATGTGATGCCTCTCACTCTGCTTTTGAGCTAAGGATTATTTTGGCTATTTGTGGTCATTTATAGTGCCACATAAATTTCTGTATTGTTGTTTCCAGGCCTTAGAAGAATGATGTTCATAATTTAATGGGTATTGGATTGAATTTGAAGATTGTCTTTGTTAGGATAGATATCTTAACAATGTTAATTCTTCCAATCTGTGAGCAGGTAATAGTTTTCCATTTGTTTTTGTCATCTTTGACTTCATTAAGCAGTGTTTTGTAGTTTTCATTGTAAAGATCTTGCGCTTCTCTGGTTAGGGTGATGTCAAGAAATTTCATTTTGTTTCTTCCACTCAGGACCAATGATAGAGCCATATATCCTCCCCAAAACTAATCACACAGGATGCCCTGATTCTATCTAGTCTACCTCAAGCTTTATCATCTCACTGATCTCCAATTGTGGCATAACTAAAGTCTTCCTTTTTGTGTTTGTTTTTGGTTTATTTCCAGTATAAGCATTCTCATATAACTGCTTTGGAGCATCTGCCAACATAAGCAAGGGTGGCTGACTCCCTTGCTATAGCAAACTTTGAATAAATAACTTAAGTTACAAAAAACACAGTTACATATTTTTCTACCCTTATCCTTCAATGTTGGAAGTATTTATTTTTATTGCATTGCATAAAATCTTTACCTCCTGTACTCTTCTGATTACCCAAAACATTTTCTGATTTGCTACATATCTCATTCAGAGATATACAATAAGTCCTCAATTTTGGAAACTGTAACTTTAAATGAAAAGGCATATAGTAAATAGGTCCTTGAGTAAGACCCTTTCCTTCAAAGTTGTTTCTTTTATGATGTTTATGAAGGAAAAAAATTGATATTATTATACATCCTTTCACATATGGTTTTGGTTTCCAAAAGCCTATCTACTAAGTTATGTGAGGACTTATTGTACTGATAATATTGTTATAACAATTTTTTTTACAATAATTCACTTCATTCATATAATTTACTGACTTATCCCAGAGAAGAACATAAAAGTAGAATCTGTGTTTCCCATTTGGTATAAAAATCAAAATATCATTTCTGCTAATATTGCCTTGTAGTTTAAAGGACTAATATATGCTGTTTCATTTAATACTACATTTCATTAGAAAAATATTTTCATATATAACATATCAAAGTATACAAACAAAAAAGTCCTAGAGGAAAGCAAAAGCTTTAATTGTACCTTATTTGTGCATGGACATATTAAAAATATATGCTTTTATATACATTTGAATTACATCATTTTTTAAAGCAATCATATTTTTATATTGTTCTTTTTTTATTTTTCTACCTTTACTTGTGTTTCATTTAAGCACTGCAAAATGAGTATTTGATGAGTCTTTCAAACCTCCTATTTGTTGTTGCTATCAAATTTGACAGATACTTTAATTCTAACTTCAAATCCTGTGCCCTATTCTCTTTTCATAACCTCCTATGGTTTATCTTATATTACTGTCATAGTTCTCTGGATCCTCAGTGTTTTCCTAGCTTTTGTCACTGTGCCCATTTGCCTAAAAAAGAGTATGAAGCAGTTGCTCAATCTGTTTTTGATAAATGAATGAACAACCTTTTTAGAATGTAATGATATTATATTTGTGTATCCCTTATTGTCTTTTTTATTCCCTAAGAACTTTTATTTTTACTTTTATCTTTCTCACAAGAACTTTCAAAATAATTATTTTAAGGTAGATCTGATGTCCTTCTTTCTTTTCCTAAAAATCTATATCACATTTAAATTGTTAAAAAAAAATCTCCACATATGCAGACAGTTTAGTCATTTCCTTATGTTTTTCTCTTTCTTGCCATTTTGCTGCCCCATCATCTAAAGCCTCAGGTAGATTTAACATACAGATTAGTCACTTTTCAATCCTGTATTTCTGAAATTCTGCTGATTAGAAAAGTTATAACTCATCTCATTTGTGTATGACTTATTTGTAATATATATAATTCCATGGACCCACAGACATTACTGACATATTAAATTCAATTTTACATATTTTATTTTCACTTCAAGTTTGATCATTTATTACAAAAGATTCCATTATAAGTATGGAGTTCCTCAAGAAATTAAAAGTAGAACTTCCATATGATCCAACAATTCCACTACTGGTTATACACAGAACATTATTGTGAAGAGATGTCTCCATTTCCATAATCATTGCCACACTATTTACAATAGCCAAGATATGAAATCAACTAAGTGTCTAGCAGTAAATGACTAGATTTAAAAAATGTGGTATATACGTACATTGACATACTATTTAGCCATAAAATTTAATCCTGTTATTTGCAGCCAGAGATTAGTGTAGAGGACATTACATAAAGTAAAGCAAAGCAAGCAGAGAAGGAAAAATACCACATCATCTCAGTGATAAGTGGAATTTTAAAAAGTTGATCATATAGAAGTAGAGAGTAGAACAAGGGTTACCAGAAGCAGGAGAGGATAGGAAGGAGGGAGGAATGTAAAGAGGTTTAGTCAATGGGTACAAAATTTAAGGTAGATAGGTGAAGTAAGTTCTGGTGTTATATTGCATGGCAGGATGGCTATAGTTAGCATAATTTGTGGTATATTTCAAGATAGTTAAAAGAGAAATTTTAAATGGTCTCATCACAAAGTAATGATAAATATTGAGGTGATCCTACTGCATCAATGCATCAAAACATCCTACTGTAACTCATACAAATGAAGTTATTACATGTCCGTTAAAAATAAAATAAAAGAAAGGATAGCCTTAACAAAATGACTTTTGTATCTGATGTTTTGTCATTTCAACAAAAACAAACAAATAAACAACAAACACTAGTGCCTATCTTAACCTGTGTAGTAAAATTACTACACATTTTCTGAAGATATCTCAGTCAGTTTTATCAACTTATCTTCAGTTTGTATCAAGGTTTTGTTTTTAAGAATCTGCAAAAAGGAACATATGTTCCTTGACTTAAATTGACAATAAAGTTGCTTTCCACATAATCTCTTTGTAGGCAATTACTTTGTTCTTTATGTAACAAACTCACACAACAAATTTTCTTTTAAGGTTTCTTTCCCTTGATCGTCTCCTTTCACATATGCTACATAGATTTCTCCTCTGTTTTTCCTTTTCCTATCTCTTCTGTAAATCCTAAGTACATCAAAGCTCTTTGTTCTGCCCTTTTTTTGTTTCCTAATTTGGGTAATCTTAATTCTTTCAAAAAACACATTGAGACAACAGTATACATCTGGGGTTATATTAATTTCTGATTTTGTCAAATAAAGAAAACTTGTTCTCCGCCCTTAATAATCTCACTAGGCAATGAAACAAAAATGTTACAAATATACTAAGTGCTAAAATAGCAATATTGTGAAAGTCCAGTAAATATCCAAAGTCTTTAGTGAAACTAATTGTATATAAGACAGTTACAAACATTTGACAAAGTTGTTATGACTTTTGCTGAATATTAAAAATAAATGTTTTGCTGGACAAAAATATTGAGTAAAGCATCAAAAGCCTAAAAAAAGAGAAGATGATGTGAAAGAGCCTAGAAATTCTGGTAAGGAGTTTAGTGTAGGTTAAGCATATATAGAGAAAGGGGTAGACTATTTGGATATGAAACCTGACATATTCTTTTTAACCTTTCAAATTGGTGTTTTACCTTTTTGTATATCCATTTTCAACAGATACATGTACAAATGAGCACAGTCATGTACAGCTGGTGGGAATGTCAATTATTTTAACATTAACAGAACACAAGTTTCCAATACACACAATCAATGCCTAAATTGTTCATATTCCTTCGATCAGGCACTTTATATGAGTTGATTATTTTAAAAAGTTATCATATGTTTGCTTTGGGATTTAGTTGCAAGGATGTTAGTCAAATATTAAAGTATTGAAAAACTGATAACGAGATAGATGTTGAATAATAAGTCATTAATTAAGTAAATTGGTACCTCCAGAAAATGGATGCCAGATTTATAACAATAATTTTTTATGGTATATTTAACAATATTACAAGCTTTGTTAATTATATATTGTTAAATAAGCCTTGCAAAAAATATGAGTTTGAATCATATATTTTAGTATATTTCGTCTATATATGTTATACAGAAGTAGAGATGTAGATGTCAAAATATTAATTATAAATATTTGGGGTGATACAGTTAAAGCAATTTAATTTTTTTGCATGCATACCATTTCAGAAAATTGTAATTGTTTTAATAGCAAATACAGATACTATACTAAATAGACTCACCATCAATTAATTTTTATTATCTTCATTCAATGTTTGCTTAACAACTTGAATTAGAGATTCTGATGTGAAAGGTCTTTAAAAGGTGATATAAGTAAAGAAGAGAATACAAAATGGGATAAGTAGACAAAGCCACTTTATAGTAACTAACATCAGTAACACATCAAACAAGAGAACAGAAGTGGAGACTAAATGAAAATAAAGCTATAACAGTAAATCTAAGATTGGTATAAGTGTTTCAAAGATCCATTTTCACAGATTATTTTAAATGTTCTATAAAATAAGTATATTGTGAGGAGTAGAAACAGCTTTAAGTAATCATTTTTTTAATTTTAGAAAAATACCATTAGTTTATTTGATTCTAAAAACTATTTTCATTTGTTTTAATTTTTCTGCTCTCACTTAAAACTTTCACCTTTTATTTATATTTTTCTGCTAATATTACTTTTTTATATAGTTTAAAGTTTAATGTTAATATCAACATATAAAATGGTCTCAGTAAAAAATAAAATATTCAAGGAATTTGCTGATGTAAATATGCAGAAGTCTGCTATTTTTTTTTTTTTTTTTTGAGTTGGAGTTTCACTCTGTCGCTCAGACTGGAGTGCAGTGGCACGCTCCTGGTCACCGCAGCCTCAACCTGCTGGGCTCCGGCGATCCTTCCGCCTCAGCCTTCCAAGTAGCTGGAACTACAGGCGTGCGCTACTATGCCCAGCTAGTTTTTGATTTATTGTAGAGACGAGATCTCACCAAGTTGCCCAGGCGGGTCTCGAACCCACGGGCTCAGGCAATCCACTTGCCTTGGCCTCCCAAAGTGCTGGGATTACAGGCTGAGCGGCTGAACCCGGCCAGAAGTCTGCTATTGTTGAGTTTTGATGCAGTTTGTTTGTGTGTGTGTGTGTAGTGTGTGTCTTTAGTTAATATCAACAATAAAAAATATTACCTCTCTTCCTTGGGTTTAATTTCTTGTAGATTTATCCTTTTTATCTAAAAACATTCATTTCAAACTTAATTAAACTTAATCATGGGAATTTACTGAGTCAAAATGGGAATGTTTTCCTTAAGATAATTATGTTTGCTTTCTGTAGAATTGAATGTACAGGAAGTAATTTCAATAATTCTCATTGAAATTTGACTCAATTTGAAAACTTGGCTTAACTAGAAATGTTCTTTTTTAGTGTATTTTAACAACACCATAAGCCTTGATGTCAGAATCATGGTGATTATTAGTGATAATTTTGTTCAAACAATCCACTTTACCCTAATGGTTTATTGCACAAATATTGTGATGCTGTTGTTTTACTTAAAACATTTGAAATCTTCTTTAGTTGAATGACCTCAGCAATAAATTACTTTGGTTCATTTTCCTTATTAATTATGCATGATGTAGTTCAATTTTGGTAGAAATATTCATTAAAATCAATCAAAATGTGAGTAAGAACAATTTCAATAGCCGTGGGATCTTCACTCTTCTACAGTATGTCACTTTTCAGATTCATTAAGGGATTTAGAAAAAAAAGTTATATGAACTCTAAATTAAAATTAAAAAATACACAGTAAAATGTTATCAAGAGACTTTATCTTCAATTTCAAATCAAAGAAAAACACTTTGAGAAGGAAAAAACTGTGCTTTCAACATGAAAGTTGAGTAGTATCACTTTTGAAACTAAAATATAAATTTAATGGGGGTAATACAAATATCAATTGTCTAGTACTGAATGCAAGAAAATTCCTTTTTACAGGAATCATAAATCATATGGACAACAGTTTCTTATTTTAGAGTTAAAATTGGAATACAGTAATTAACAGTTTTCTGTGGAATAAACTTGTCTTATTTTAATGAGGGAAACTTTTCATCAGTAGCTCTAGGGAATTATGAGGTCTTGCTAGTCACTGAGCAAACAGATTTTATTCCCTAAGAAAGCTATTAGCCAGCCTGTGAATGTATCCATTTGCTAATACTAATGATCACATATATACTTAGAAAGGTACAGATTTATTCTGAATTTCTGGCATAATAGTATTCATTATGTATACATTATCACACCATTCAGGGTTGATATTCAATCAGAAGATCAAAATATATATACATTTATATATATAAGTCATATGAAATAGAATGTATCTGTCTATATGATGGAAAATACAAGAAATATTCTATTTCAGATTCATTATCTTCTAGGTATAAATGCATATTACCATATGTTTTAACATTATAATAGTATATAATAACAAAATGCTTATCAGAATAATAATTACTAATAAAAATGTAAAATTGGATAAAGTGATGAAGGCAAGAAAAAATGGCATTATGTATAGTATATTATATTTTTATATATTTTTTCAAAAAGTATACTCACTAGTGTATTTCTAAAAAATTCTAATAATGTTAAATAAAATTTTTCTCATATTTTACAAAACTTTTATAAAATAGATACAAATTAAATATGTTTAAATAATCTAATGTTTTTCCTCAAAAATTTGAATTAATGTGCACTTGTTTATTACTCCATGTACAATTAGGACCACTGAAATATATAAATAAAAGTAAAATATCATAGGATTTCTTGTTTTCAATTTTATCTGAATAAATGTCTAACCAAACATTTTTTTTATAAACCAGTTTGAAGAATCATCACAATGCAAAACTACCTAGTCATGGCAAACACTACCTGATAAGGAAAACAAACATATGAGCTGATTTATTTTCCATAAACATGCATTGTTATTATCAATGCAGTAGGAAGGAATAGAACCCAAGGAGAGTGCAACAGTTTTATTTGCATACAAAAGAAGATAAAGGTCAAGACACACATAAGAGAGAATCTAAGAAACCCTAGTAAAAACAATATTGAAGTTTTACAAACTAGAGGTTTTAAAATTATTCATGTAGTGATTAAAAAACCTGTTGGAGATTATTTATGGTAAAAAAAAAATAGACATGTATGTTTAATTAACATACAGAAATGTTCAAATTTTAATTTTTGGGGAGGGCTCTTTTCTGTTTTGTTGCCCAGGTTGGAGTTCAATAGTACAATCATATCTCACTGCTGCCTCAAACTTCAGGGACTCAAGTAGTTTTCTCATCTGAAACTCCTGACTAGCTGGGACTACAAGATTATACCACCACATCCAGCTATTTCTATCTTTTTCTTTACTTTCTCTTCCTTCCTTCCTTCCTTCCTTCTTTCCTTCCTTCCTTCCTTCCTTCCTTTCTTTCTTTCATAGGCACAGTTTTATTATTTTACTCAGGCTGGTCTTGAATTTCTGGTGTTAAGCATTCCTCTCACTTTGGGAGCTCCAAGTGCTATGAATCAGGTGTTAGCAATTGTGCCCAGTTAAACTTGAATTTTAGGGAAAACTGAAATAGTCCAATATTTAAAATTTAAAACCAAGCCTAGATAGAATCAGAATGATATAGTGATTAACTACATGTCAGAAAAAAAAAATCATCTATTTTGAAGAAAAAGATTATATCAGTCTCAATATTTTTTCAAATGTAAGATATATAATATCTAGTCTAAAATTATGAAAAAAATCAAAAAATTAAAGAGCAAAAAGAGTGACAGCAGACAATTTAATAGAAAATGTGAGGGCAACTTCCTTCTAGTTCCTTTCCCACTGTAGGAGTTTCCTGTTTTCTTAGTAAATCCTACTTTCTAAAAGAAAGAAAATGTGGCAGCAAAGACAAAAAAAAAAAAAAATAGTAATAATCAAGAGCCAAGGAAAAGAAGACAAAAATATATGCCAAATGGTCTATAATTTCATTATTGGAGTAATAAGGAAATGATCAAAAGAAGTTAGATTAAAACAAAAAAGATTTTAACAAAATTTAAAAAGATATAAAAATAATTTTGGTTATATAAAATACAAAAGTCAGAATGTTTGAAACTAAATATTCTTTGGATAAACTTAATAGATTTGTTACACCTTAAGATAGAAGTAATGACTGAGAAAATCAAGCAAAGAAATATACTAAGAATAAAAAGCAAAAGAAGAAAGGAAGAAGAAAAAAGGAAAAACAAAAGCAGGGAAGGAAGACAAAAAGAAAGAAAGAGCTTGAATATAGTCAAAGACTCTAACATTATGGTAACTAAAGTTAAAAAATGGAAAATGAGAAGATAGGAAACATAATTTTCCTTTGTATTTATTATTATTATTACTATTCATTTTATTTTTTTATTTTTAAGATGTGAGGTACAATTCAGGGTTAGGTATACAAATGTTCCTTATGCGATTAACCTTGTTGATGAGGTGTGTCCCCCCCGCTCCCCTGGCATTTTCCCACTACTGCCAATTTTGCCCACTCCCCACCCTCCAGCAGTTTCCAACTACTGACAATCCCTTTCTTACAGTATTATAATAATTGTTCAAGGTCTGCTTATGAGTGAGAACATATTGAGTGGTACTCAATTTTTAGTTTCTGGGATAAATCACTCAGTATTATGAACTCTAAGTCCATCCAAGTTGCTGCAAAGTTCATAATTTTGTCCTTCTTTAAGACTGTATAATATTACATTGCGTACAGGTACCACATTTTTAAAATCCAGTCCTCTTTCAGCGGGTAACTTGGTTGGTTCCCTGTTTTTGCTATTGTAAAAAAATGCTGCAATAAACATGCATGTGCAGGTATCTTTTTCATAGAATGATTTAAATTCCTTCAGGTATATTCCCAGTAGTGGGATTGCAGGGTCAAAGATGTGGGGTACAGGAGAGGAGGAGCATGCCTCATCAACAAGAGTACCTACATAATAAACATTTGTATACCTAACCCTGAATTGTACTCGACATCTATAAAATTTAAAAAAAATCAAAGATGTGGGGGTACAATTCAAGATTACGTATACAAGTGGTCAAGGTACAGGTACATTTGGGCCTCTCTTTGATCTCCATTTCATCTGGTTTGAGCTCAACTACCCTTATTGACGTTATGCGCACCCGCCCCCCACCCACCTTCCTCTGGCAATTTCTGGCTACTGCCAATTTCTTTCCTATTGTATTATGGTAAGTGATCAGGGTTCACTTATAAGTAAGAATATGTGTTCTTCAATTCTGTGACAGATCAGTGAGTATTATAGACTCTATACATCCAAGTTGGTGTGAAGCCCATATGTTTGTCCTTATTTATGGCTTCATAATATTTCGCAAGTATATCTTCCACATTTTTTAAAATTAAGTCCAGATTCAATTAGCCGAGGTTGGTTCCATGTTTTTGCTATTATAAATAGTGCTGCAATAAACTTGTGTGCAGGTATCTTTTTTGTAGAGTGATTTAAGTTCCCCTGGGTATATTCCCAGAAAGGAGATTGCTAAGTCATACGGAAGGTCAATTTCTAGTTCTTTTAGGAGTTGCCACACTGTTTTCCTTAGAGGTTGCATTCTAGTTTGCATTCCCACCAGCAGTATAGAAGCGTTCCCCTTTCTCTGTATCCTCGCCAGCATCTGTTTTTTGTTTTATTAATGATGGTCATTCTTACTGGAGTTAGGTGGTATTTCAGTGTGGTTTTGATTGGCATTTCCCTAATGATTAGTGAGGTTGGCATTTTTTCATGTCTCTGTTGGCTGCTCATATGTCTTCTTTTGAGAAGTGTCTATTCATATCTTTTGCCCACTTTTAAATAGGGTTGTTTGTTTGTTTTTTCTTTCAGCAGTTTTGAGTTCCTTGTAGATCCTGGATGTCAGGCCTTTGTCAGATATGCAGTTGGCAAATATTTTTCCCATTCTGTGGGCTCTCTCCCCACTGTTTTGTTGGTTACTTTTGCTTTGCAGAAGCTTTTCAGTTTGATGAAGTTCCACTTGTCAATCTTATCTCAAATAGCATGAGTTTTGGAGTTTTGATCAGGAATTAGTGGCCTATTCCAATTTCTGTAAAGGTATCCCCTGCATTTTCTGATTCTTAATGTTTGAGGTATGTGGTGACAGGTAGGGGTCCTGTTTCATTCTTCTGCATGTGATCAGTCATCAGTTTTCCCAGCGTCATTTACTGAATAGGTTTTCCTCTCTCCAGTAGTTGTTATTGGAAGCTTTGTCAAAGATGAGTTGCTTGAGAAATTGAGAATTTATTACGAGAATCTCTATTCTGTTTCATTGTTCTATATGCCTGTTCTTGTACCAATACCAGGTTGTTTTGATTATTGTAGCCTTATAATAAAGTTTATTATAAGGCTACAATAATCAAAGTCTGGAAATGTGTTACCTCCCTCTCTGTTTCTTTTGCTAAGGATTGCTTTTGCTATTCATGATCATTTATATTTCCATATGAATTTCTGTATAGTTGTTTCCAGGTCTGTGAAGAATGATGTTGATAATGGAATGGGTTTAGTGTGGAATTTGTAGATTACCTTTGGTAGGATGGACATCTTAACAATGTTGATACTTCCAATTCATGAGCATGGAATATTTTTTCATTTGTTTGTGTCATCTTTGATTTATTTGAGCAGAGTTTTAAAGTTTTTATTATAAAGGTCTTTCACTTCTCTGGTTAGGAAGATACTGAGGTATTTCATTAAAAAAAAATTTTTATTGTAAAGATGTGAGGTACAATTCAGGGTTAGGTATACAAACATTGATCATGCAAATGCCTCTGCTAATTAGGTATGCCCCTCCCTCCCCTAGCAGTTTCCCTCAACTGCCAATCCCCCCACCACCAACATCATTTTTTTCCATTGGCTATTGTGAATGGGATTGTGCTTTTCATTTGATTCTCTGCATATTTGTTGGTGGTGGATAAGAAAGCAACTGTCTTTTGTATATTTATTTTGTACTGTGCAACTTTAGCAAAGTCCTTTATTAGTGTCAGGAAGTTTTTAACAGATTCTCTTGGATTTTTCAGGTATAGTATCGTATTGTCAGCAAAAAGGGATAACTCAGCATCTTCTTTTCCTCTTTGGATACACTGATATCTTTCTATTGTCTGATTGCTTTAGCTAGGACTTCCAACACTATGTTGAATAGGAGTGGTGAGAGTGGGCAGTCTAATCTTGTTCTGATTTTCAGGAGAAATGCTTCCAATTTCTGTCCATTAGCAATATGTCAGCTGTGGGTTTATCATAGGTGGCTCTTACTATGTTGAGGTATGTTCCCTCTCTGCCTAGGAGCTCAAGTGTTTTTAGCAAGAAGGATGTTGGATTTTATGAAAAGCTTTCTCTGCATCTAATGGTATAAGCATGTGGTTCTTGTTTTTACATCTGTTGATATATTTAATTACAACTATGGTCTTGTGGATGTTGAAGCAATCCTGCATCTCAGGGATGAAGCCTACTTGGTCATGATGAATGATTTTTGAAATGTTTGTTGGATTCAGTTTGCTATAATCTTGTTGAGTATTTTTGCATCTATGTTTATCAGGAATATTGGCCTGTAGTTCTCTTTCTTAGTTTGATTTTACCTTGTTTGGGTATCAGTGTAATGGTAGCTTCGTAAAATGATTTGGGGAGTATTTTGTCTTTCTCACTGCTTGGAATACTTTCAATAGGATTAGTATTAGCTCCTCCTTGTATGTTTTGTAGAATTCCACTATAAATCCATCTGGTCCAGGGCTTTTCTTTCTTTCTTTTTTTTTAATAGGTAGTTTCTTATGATAGGTTCAATTTCCTGTGTTGTTATTGGTCTATTTACAATCTCATTTTCTTTTTGTTTCAACCCCGGGAGGTTGCTTGATGTCCGAAAGTCCTCTATTTCTTTTAGGTTTTTGAGTTTGTTTCCATACAGGTGTGCATAATAATCTTTAATAATCTTTTGTATTTCTTCGGGGTCAGTTGTGACTTGATCTTTTGCATTTCTGATTGTGTTTATTTGGGCTTTTTCTCTCTTTCTCTTGGTCATTCTTACTAGAGGTCCATCAATCTTGTTAATTCTTTCAAAGAACCAGTCTTTTGTTTTGTTGATGTTTTCTATGATATTTTTGTCTTCTATGTCCCGTATTTGGGTTCTTATTTTGATGATATGGATCCTTCTGCTGAAGTTAGGGTTTTGGTGGTCTTGTATTCCCAGCTTTCTCAGGTGATTTGTTAGACTATTAATTTGTTCTTTATCTATTTTCTTGACGTGTGTTCATAGAGATATAACTTCTCCTCTTAGAATTCCTTTCATGGCATCTCAGAAGTTTTGGTAAGATGTTTCTTCATTTACATTTGCTTCCAGGAATCTTTTAATTTCTGCTTTGATTTCAGTGTTG
>CAUYQG010223016.1:0-19812 GCA_963574415.1 Tarsius wallacei | reverse complement strand
CCGGCTACTCGGAAGGCTGAGGCGGAAGGATCGCCGGAGCCCAGCAGGTCGAGGCTGCGGTGGCCGGGAGCGGCCACTGCACTCCAGTCTGGGTGACAGAGTGAGACTCCAACTCAAAAAAAAAAAAAAAAAAATATTTGTCCTTTTGTGTCTGGATTATTTTGCTTTACATAATGTTTTCAAAGTTCACCCATGTTGTAGCATGTATCAGAATTTCATGACTTTTAAAGTCTGAATAATATTCCATTGTATGTATATACAATATTTTGTTCATTCATTCATTTGTTGATGGACATTTGAGCTTTTTCTATCTTTTAGCTATTGCGAATAATGTTGTTATGAACATATGCATACAAGTATCTGTTACAAATATCTGTCCAAGTCCTTGCTTTCAATTCTGTTGGGTATGTACCCAGAAGAGAAATTGCTGGATCATACGGTAATTTTATGTTCAACTTTTTGAGAAACCACTATACTGTTTTCCACCACAGCTGGACAATTTTACTTTCCCACCAGCAATATCCAATAGTACTAGTTTCTCCATAACTTCACTAACCTTTGCTATTTTCTCCTTCTTTTGATAATACTAATTATTTTTTAAAATGCAACGTATAAACCACAGTATGCATGATAAGAGTTATAAGAATGTAAAGTATTTTTAATGGTTATGAAATTCCCACTGTAACTAGTAGCCAGGAAGGCTGCATGTGAGATTGAGATTTACATTTCTCATGTACCAGTGCAAAATCCTTAACAAAAAACAAGAGTTTGGAGACCTTAGAACCAGCTACCACTAAATGAAAAAAAGCCCTTTTGCTAAATTCAAGAGACATCATAGTGAATGGTAATGGGAACAACTATGACAAAAAAATACAACCATCTTAATTTATTATAATTGCCCAAAGCCTTATGGTGCCCCCAGAATTGTTTCTCCAAGAGTAATGTCAAATTGTCAAATTTTATTAAACCATCAATAATTCAGGATGTGTTAGCATGTTGATAATTGCTGGTGTGGAGAAGTAGCCATGTTAATTTGCTGCAACTGTGGTGGAAATGTCTATGCTAATTAGTCTGAGGGAAATGAGTTAGTTGAGTATTATGTCTTTTATTATTCTAATAAGAGAAATTCCATAGGATCCAGAAACAGCCCTTAGTAGTTTTCTAATTCATTTTATCCAATTTAAAGCAACAATTTTGTAGGAAAATAACTTTCCAGAATACCTTTGATTATTAATTGACTACTGGATCAAGACACCCTTAGACATTTAAACAAGCAGTAAACCACTGTAAGTGAATTACTTTCACTTCCTTGCTAGGGGTTGCATGGAGTAGAGGACTGTCCTCTCTCTCACTATATCAGTTATCTATTGCTACAATAATGTTGCATAACAAACAACATTCAACCTCAGTGGAATGCAATATCCATTTATTTAGCTCATGAGTCTGCAGAGACTGGGCTTAGCTGGGCAAAATTGGGCTTGCTCATATGTCTAGGTGCTAGGTGTCAACTTACTGCTGGCTGACCCAGGACAGTCATAACTCAAAAGATATGGGGGACTGAGCACTGTCGTATGCTCCAGCAGGCTAGTGTCAGCACGTTCTTGTGATCATAGCAATGAAGTAAGAGAGGAAACAGACAGAAGCAAGTACATTTTCAAGCCTATGCCTATGGCACAACTGTTAATATTACATTAGTCAAGGCAAGCTAACACGGCTCAACTCAGAATCAAGGGGGAAATGAGCTACACTACAACCTTTTGAAGGGAAGAACTACACAGTCATATTGAGAGAGAAACTGGATACACAAAGGGTGAAAGATGGAGCCATGAAGGCTAGCAAGCCACCATACTCACCTTCATGTGCTTAGGTGGCTATGATGGAATTTTTCTGATCACTGTTTCTGGGGTAGAGCTTTGTTTTTCTCCTTGGCCCAGTTGCAAGTCTCATAACAAACAGTTTGCTAATCTGTAAGGGACAATACGAATCCAACTCAATGCCTAACATAGAATAATGTGTTCAATAAATACTAGATGATGAATTGATGAAAGAATGAAGGTTTTGCAGGTTGTAGTGTTCAACATGATAGCAACTTGCAACAGTATTAACATAAGAAGAGTGTGTATTTTGTGATTTTTCAGCATCTATACTTATTTTTCCACGTTGTGGTGTTTGCATCCAATTTATCAATTTATCCAACAAATATGAAGTATGTACCTCCTCTGTGCAAAGCACCATGGTACCAAGTTAGGAATGTGAGTGATACTATCTATAGTGAAAGCAATGAACTAGATGAAAAATCAGTTTCCATCCCTGTTTAGAATTCTGTAGGATGCACAAAATATCTTCCAAATAAGAATACTCTATAAGGTTTCATTCCCCTCTGAAATTCCACAACTTTAATATTGGTGCAAAATAAAAGAAGGCAGAATTTGAGAACTCTGGGAGAGGCACCCAGAATAATAAATAAATTTAAAAGGAAAAGGTCATATCCATTTGGGGTTGAAAAATTAGGTCATGGGGGAGCTAACACATCTTAGCTGATTTGGGAGGAGTAATATTTAAGAACTTGCAGACAGCCGGGCTCGGTGGCTCAGCCTGTAATCCCGCGACTTGGGAGGCTGAGGTGAGTGGATTGCCTGAGCCTGCGGGTTCGAGACCCGCCTGGGCAGGCGAAACCTCATCTCTACAATAAATCAGAAAAATTAGCCGGGCATGGTAGTGCACGCCTATAGTTCCGGCTACTCGGAAGGCTGAGGTGGAAGGATTGCCGGAGCCCAGCAGGTTGAGGCTGCGGTGGCCGGAAGCGGCCACTGCACTCCAGTCTGGGCGACGGAGTGAGACGCCAACTCAAAAAAAAAAAAAAAAAAAAAGAACTTGCAGACGTTTAAAAACCAGTGAGGGTGGTGAAGGTGTGGAGGTAGGTGAGGCTGGACATGATCCAGTTTTGCTGGAGCAAAGGAAAATGTGAACAATTGGTGGGAGACATACCCAAGAGGCAGGTTGGATCTATATTGTTTACGGCCTTAAATGGCAAGCTGAAGAGTCTGCACTTATTTCTGCTGACACCTGCTCTAGGAAGATTAATGTGACAGCACTGTACAGAACTGCCTTGTGTAGGGAGAAGAGGTAGGCAATAATCCACAGGTTATTGAAATTGTCTAGGTGAGAGATAATGAGGATCTGCATTAGGAATATGGCAGTAGGAGTGGGCAGACTCTGAAAAAAGAGGGAGTTGTAGGTAAGACAGGAACAGCCCAGCATCTTGCCCATGAAATAATTTACACAGGAAACCAAAGTCTATGCAAAGTTTACATACTCTATAATAAGTAGTAGTTCTCAAAATATCCCCAAAACTCTCCATTAGAATGAATCTATTCCAAGTCCAGGTTCTACCAAAGACAGAGATCTTTGTCGTAGTAATTTGCCTTGAAGACACCACTAAAATAATGAGAAGCTCAAATTGATTTATCACTAAAAGCAGTGACCACTCATTAGAAGCAGTTTGCTGGTCACTCATCTTTGATCAGGCTGAATTGTCAACTTGTGTGGCTGAGCACAATCGAATCTCTTGATAATCAATGAAGTCCTCTAGACTATCAACACAAGAAAGACAGAACCCAAGTTTTTAGAGTGGGAAGCAATTTAGAGATCATCTTGTTCAATGTCCTTATGTTACAAATGAAAACACCATAGCTCTGTGAGCTGTAGTCAAGTGATCCAACTAATCAGAAAAGGGACTGAGACCAGAGCCCAGCTCTTCTCTTGGCTGGCAGGTGCTCTCTGTATGATACTAATTAGCTTTCAGGTACATTCTTATCTGCTCATATGTTTACATCAATATTCTCAACCATGGGGTCTCCAACTATACCACAAAATATACAAGGGTAGGAAAAAGTAGGCAGTGAGGTTGGAATGGAGTCAGTCTAGGTTACTGGAAAATGAGATAGTAAATATAAGCTGGCTTCTAATTCTCAAAGACCTTGAATGACAAGCCGAGGGGTTTTTCCTGAATCAGAAAATGTGAAATCACAGAAGGTTTTTACAACTGTGCTTTTTCAAAATGTACTATAGTCTCTCAAATTCTTGTACAAAATCTGAATGAAATACATGTCACTATTTTCATTACTGTGAAAGAATAAATTTTCTGAAAATTGCTATGGACAATTAGATTTTTTTAATTATAAAAACTGAGAGAAGTTTCTGTTGATTACAGTGACATTTGTAAAATTATACACATCACCGTGAATCAGAATATTTTGGCGATATTTACTCCTTCCTGCGTCAGGTTTCTTTGAACTAAAAAAGATACTTTTTACTCAGTTATTTTTATAATCATTGTTAGTTAAATATATTGGTTAAATTCAAAACAAAACGTTATACATACTTTAAAGTCTTACTGAGCTATAATACATTAATTCTACTAAACTCACCAAATAGCATTGGTTCAGTTAAAATGTAAAAGTTATATACATGCAATTGACAGAGCAAATGGAGACATGATCTAATGATTATGATGGATCTTGAGCTGTGTCAGTAGTTTTAATAAAGAGCTGTGAAAAATGAGTGGCTTTCTGCGTGCCTCTCTCACTCCTTCACAAAGTGGGTAGCTTCACAGACATACCTGGAGGACTTGCAGGAAACTGGAAATTGCCTGACCCGGTAGGGCCAGCTTAATCAACTGAAGAGGTTACAGATATAACAGACAGAATATCCTCACCTTTGAATGTCAAATTAGAATTATTTCTAGAACATTCATTAAACTTATAAATATAACCAAAGGAGACAAATATCCAACATAAAAACAACAGCTTCCATCATTTAACAAATGCCTTCCGAGTAACAACAACATCTCATGTGTGATGCATAAGGCAAACATGGTCTCTGTCCTTGCGGGTCTTCGTATCTAGTTGGGGAGACAAGCAATAAACAAGTAAGAACACACAAACCTAATCATGACTTAAGTAATACAAAGTATTTGACCAAGGTTCTGTGATGGAGAATAATAAAGAGAATAGACCTACTTACATCAGGTAGCAGGAAAGTTCTCTCTAAATAAATGACATTTAAAGGAAGACCTAAAAAATGAGGAAGTGCTTCCGGGACAAAGGGCCAAGGATGGAAAGCGCTTAACCTGCTCTAGGAACTTCCAGATGGCCAGCATGCAATAAAGGATTAACTCAGCAGGTCTGGGTTGTCCAAATCCTGCACATTTCAAAGAACAGTTTGGTGTTTGATCAGCTCCTGGTAAATACCCTCTAAGTACTTGGAATACCCTACCTGATAACAGTGTGTTTGTCTCCCTGGAGCTATGGTTTACAGCAGATAGTTTACACTAACAATGTGATTTAAGGTAAGGGATGTGGATCTTGTTGTATCAGTTTGGCCTCTGGAGAGGCTAGATACTAATTAAAGTCAGCAACAATGGGCACTATGCTTCATGCCCATATGACTTAACCGCAATAAAAACCTTGGACTCCGAGGCTGAGGTGAACTTCCCTGGTTGTCATTATTCCATATGTGTTATCTCACACACCGCTGCTAGGAGAGTTAAATGGTATGCATACGACTCTACCGGGAGAGGGCAACTGGAAGCTCATGGTTGGCTTCTCCTGGACTTGGGCCTATGTGTCTTTTTCCTGCGTTGATGTTACTCTGCATCCTTTTGCCACAAAAAACCATAACCATGAGTATCAGGCTTTCTAAGTTCTTTGAATCTCTCTAGTGAACCATTAAACCTTAGAGTGGTCTTGGGGATCCCCAACTCAGTCAGTGAAAGCAGTTGATAGTGAGTGAGGAGTTCCTGACCATGAGACATCTCTGATGCAAAGGTTATAAAGTTTAGGTTTAAGTGCAACAAGATTCTATTGAAGAGTTTTAACTAAGGAAGTAACATCTGATTGACATCTTCCACAGATCATCGAGGTTGCTGTGTGGGGAAGGGATTAGAGCAGGGTAAAGTGGAGGCAGGGAGCTCAGGCACCAGAAGGGAGATGAAAATGATTTGGACTGGGCTGGGGGCGGGGGGCATCGTAGAAGAGATATGGCAGATTTGATAGATACACTGATATGGAAGAAGTGGAATTTGGTAGTGGTTTGTGTTTTTCGGTAGGAAGGGAAAGGATGAATCACAGATTATTCCTAGGTTTCTGTCTTAATTAACTGGGCAGAGAGTGGTGTTATTTACCACAATGAAGAAGGCTAGAGGAAGGAAAGGTTTGTGGCATTAAAACAAGACAAAAATTCAAATTTAGACATGTTCATTTAGAGTTGCTGTGAAACATCTAAGCAGAGAGGACACCAAATACATAAATTTGAGAGGTGAAAGCAGATGGATTGATGAATAATATTTAAAGCCCAGTAATGGGTGTGATCACCTAGAGAAAATGTGTGCAGATAAAAGAGAAGAGTGGGCTCAGAACCAATTCCTGAGGACCTCCAACCTTCAGAGGTCAGGAGGAGGATGAAGAGGCAGCTTATTTGCATCAGGTGCAGTATTTTGTGCTTTTTATGAGTTAACCTAGTTTATCCTCACAAAGACTCTAGAAGGTGATTATCATTATTCCCATTTTTTAGAGGATCAAACCAAGACATAGATAATTTAAATAACCTGACTGAAATATCTCAGTTTATCTCTCTTTTTTTTTTGTCTGTTTCTCTGTGTGTTCTCTGTCCCCTCCCTCTCTTTCATAAACATACAATTATGTGGAGGAAACAGAATTTGAACATCTGGCTCCAAAACCTATTTTTTTTTTTTTGTTCTACTTTAATTTCATACATAGAAAATAAAACCAAAACCAAAAACAACAAAATAAACAGAAAATGGATAAGAGACATTTCTCGTAGTTATAATTTCCAGGATCAGGAAATATTTAAAATATTTATATACTAAAATGTAAGAATATTTCCATTTTTTATCTGAAGGTCATTAAAGAAAGTATAAAATTGTCCACATTTCAGACAACTTACTGAATAAAACATAAGACTATAGAATATTGCTCCCTAAATCTTTCATTCAGAATTCAATCTAAGCTTTTGATTTTCCCCTCTATAACATCAAGATAGTGGAATGAAATTTATCCTTGATAATGTACTCAAAGGTGCTTTACAAAGATATGGACCCTTATTATTCTCCTAAAGTTTTAAGAGAATTGGAATAATCACACTTTCTCAAGGTGGACGATATATAGAATAAAGTGGAAGAGACTTTTTTCCTTTTTTAAAGCAGCAGTAAGAAGTACGAAGAAGGGATCCAAAATGTAATTTTCTATTGCAGGCAGATGGTATCAGGTGTGTCCTTTTGAAGAGAAAATGAGGTTGGCCAGAAGCATATGCATGATAATCCTTCTTTGTATTACTTGCATTACTAGTATTTTTTGTTTGTAAAGAAAAGAAAGTTGAAGATGCCCATAAGCAATTTAAAAAGATTAGTTTCAAGTAATCTTTAAAAAGAATGCTTTTTCCTGGTTCTACTTTAAAGAAAAACAGAGACACGGTCCTAGTAGTGGAGCTGTGGCAAGTCAGAAAAGAAGGGACACAAAAGGACATGGGGAGCCGGTTCACCCTACTCATTCGCTGTGGTAACCGGCTTATTTTCACAGTATGTCAGCCGGTTAGGAGGGGGGAAATTGGACTGTGTTTACTGAATAGCTTGATGGGAGGCAACTAGTCTGTTTTGGCTGGGTCTAAGGTTGCTTTTCTAGTTGAATAGAACATAATCATTTGGATGGAACTAAGTTTTTGGCTGAAACTAACTCAATCCTACAATTTGTGAATACCCATGAGAACAGATATAATTTAAGAATAAACTTACACATGTTAGCCTCCCCAATGGAATGTTAGGGTCTGAGGGTATTATGATGAATAAGAGATTTCCCTCCAAATAATGTGATGATTTGTCTCTATAATTTTATTTATAATGTTGATTTAAACATGTTTGGAAGTTTCATATTTTTTAATGTAAGCATGTTTTATGCTTTTTTTTTTCAATTTTAAATGACGTCAGGAAGGACAAGCAGCAGGTATGTGACAGACTTATTCTGTTCTCTTCTCCCTCATCCAGCTCCCCTTGCACCTTCCCATCTCATCTGATGACAAGCCCATTCTCCCAGTTGCTCCAGCTAAAAGCTCTGAAGACATTCTTGCCTTCTCCAGCCAAGTCTCACACCAGCATCTATCCACGTGTCAACACATCTCTCCTGCAACGACTGTGGTCCTCTTGTTTGGATTATCAAATTGCCACATGATGGATCTCCTGTTTCTTTCTTTCTCCCTTCATCCTATTCTCAGCACAGCACCTCAAGCTGTCATATTAAAAAACAAGTTACATCATGGCAAGCACACCTCCCTCGTCAAAACCCTCCAGTGGTTTCCCAGCTCACATGGAGAGGATGCTGGTGCCTACAAGGGCCTACAATGGTCTTCTAGATTCATTCATTCCACCCATGCCCTCTTCCCATGGCCTCTTCTGCCCTTTTCCTCAGCTCTCAGCACTTTGTTCTCTCTGGTTCCTTTGCTGTATATGAACACAAAAGGCATTTTCCTGCTTCTGTTTTTTGTCTTTGTTGTTTCTATAGCCCATGTAGACCTAGTTTGCTCCCACAGTCCTGTTTGATAATCCTACTTCAACTTACAGTCCCCCAATGATTCCAAACTAGTCTCTATGCATTTTTTCCACAGAAGTGGTCATTTTCTAACATACTATGATGTTACTCATTTATTTCATATATTTTTTGCTCATTGGAAAGCAGTACTGGGTGGGTAGGGATTTTTGTTTTGCTTATTGCTGTATCTCTTAAGTACTTTCAACAGTGGCTGGCATGTAGAGGTATGCAAAAAGATTTGTTACATGAGTGAAGGTTATAATGAAAGAGATGTCTTCCATATTCCAAATCGGAAAGAGTAATCTTTCCTTTGAAATAGCAGATTCTATAGAAGAGGGCTCTGTGACATACAAGAGTTAGTTTGGCATTTTATGCTGACCTGGGCAACAGGCCATTAATCAAACCAGAGATGATGAAAACTGTTAGAGCTACGGGTGAGAGAAGTGACAGGTGTTTGTGGATGCTCTGGATGTGTTTATGGCACTTTATTGTCAAACACAGAAACAAATGCATGCTGGCTCAAACTTAAATTCACCCCTTGCACAAAATGCGGGAAAATACTTCCTTCTTCAGACATGGACACTTTACCTTTACCTAATCACTGGGCTGGCCCTGCACAGAATACCATGTGCAGACTTCACTAGAAGGATCCTGCAGAGTTACAGAGACAGAAGCTGAGCTGACACAGGGTGGAATAGGTGGCCGCTGGAAGAGAGAGGCCAGCAAGTCTCATTCTTCTCTCCTGGGAACTCAGCTTTGAAAGCCTAGGTGAGTCACATAATTCCAATTGTGAGAACAAATTCCCTGTTTGACTTTAATCTAAATCAGAAAACTGGAACATACCAAAAAGCTAAAATGACACGGCTTCTGCATTCAAAGAAAATTTCATTTAAAGCAGGGACCCATTTGAAGCAAGAAGGACCATTTATATACGGAAAAATATCATAAGGAGGTAATGACGTTGCATTAATAAATTGAAAAATTGCAGTTGCTTTTTGGAATGAATAATTTATAAGGTCTTTGTTTATTGGTAATAAAAATATAGAAAAATGTAAAGATCATCCTTTCTGGTTGCTCTACCTTTGCTCCCTCTTCATCAACCTATTTTAGGAAATATCTGCATCTTTCCACAGCCCATCCAGTATCATGTTACTCCCCTCTCAAACAGCTTCAGTGACTTTTCATTCTTCCAAACAGTGGTTATATTTTTATATTTAAGCAATAGAAGATTTTCCTGAAAATAAGTGTCATACTAAATTACAATACAGAGAAAAATGGAAATGTTCTATTTTAAATAAGGTGGGAGTGGAGAGCCTAGAAACCAATTGACTGGGCACCCCTCGTCCCCCGCCCTCAACATGACATCCCGATATTCAGAAATATCAAAGCTTATAGAGTAGTTTACAAAACCCTAGCCTGAAGATTAAGAAGTTTTTGTTTTGTTTTTTGATTTTTACTCTGCTACCCAAGATCTTCCACAAATTGTAACTCCAAATTACCTTCCCATATTCAACCAAAGCACCCTACTCAACGATACTTGCAATACTTCCTCACTTTCATTTTGTCATGTCTTGTATCATAAAAAGTGGGATTGGAATCAAGTGTCTAGGTTCTAGAACCTCTAAAAGTCTTTGTTAATCCACCTACAAGAGCTGAAAATAGAAGTATCTATTTCACCGTGTTGTTATGAGCTAACCCAAGTGAAGTAATTGGTTCCCACCCAGAATGCAGAAGTGTCCCATAGGACAGGTGTCCCCTACTCCCAGGCCACAGACTGATATGACCCATGGCCTGTTAGGAAGTGGGCACACAGAAGGAGGAGAGTGGCAGGCAAGTGAGTGAAGCTTCATCTGTATTTACAACTGCCTTCCATCGCTTGCATTACTGCCTAAGCTCCAACTGCTGTCAGATCAGCAGTAGCATTAGATTCTCATAGAAGCACAAACTCTGTTGTGAACTGCACTTGTGAGGGATATGGGTTGTGCGCTTCTTATAAGAATCTAATGCCTGATGATCTGAGGAGGAGCTGAGGCGGTGATCTAGTGCTGAGGATTATGTTATGTACAGATTAATGTTAGCAATGAGGTTTGACTCCACAGAGACCATAATAAATCAACTGTTTGCATCTTCATATCAAAACCTTATGAGTGAGTGGCAAGTAAATTGATGTACTTCATTAGTATAGCAGCGTCTGGTGGCAGGCTGTCAGAATCTGATATTTATTGTGTCCATGTGTGGCCTGCTCATTATTTAATTTATCCTTTTTTAAATGTGAGTTGTATAATAATTTCATTATATATCACAAAAAATACTAACAGCAATAACGTGCACAATAAATATTATAAGCTTGAATCACTCCAAAACCATCCCCCCTCCATGGCCTGGTCTGTGGAAAAATTATCTTTCATAAAACTGGTCCCTGATGCCAAAAAATTGCTGCCATAGGTGTTGGTGACTATCCTGTGCCCAGGACTGGTCTCCATCTGGGGTGGAGCTCAGGTGGCCCACCACTCCTGCCATTGCAGGAGATGATTGTTCTGAACATCAGTGCCCTGAAGGCTTCCACATCACTAAACATTTCACCACATGCAAAAGGAATCTGAAAATCATGCTTCCCTTGCTTATAGTTGAACTGCACATTTGTGAAATGTGTGGACTATGAAAATTCTACTTACTTCTTGTTTCTTAGTTTTTAAAGATGAAACTAGTGAAAAAAGCAAAAACCCTCCATCAGCCCTCTTGTCCTCTGCCTCTCCTTATACAAGGCAGGCCGTACATAGACCAAGAATGAGCTGAGAGCATAGTTTTCTATGACTTCTGTGGAAAGGATGACATTTCCAAGGCTGCAAAATAAAATGTTCATTCCAAGAAATGAAGAGCATTGGCCAGGATTGGGGGCTTTCTGAAGGCGGATCCATTACCACAGAGCTGCCCAGCTTGTAACAATAAATGAGTTACAGTGTGACATTGATGCCTTTAGTTCTTGGGGCAATCAGGCAGGGTCTGGGGTAGCTGGAGCCCTAGGTCATCACCCATATTCTCATATTATCGATGTATTTCATGATGTGGGGAAGGTTAGGAGGAACTGTCCTCCATGCTCCACCATCACTCAGGCCTATGCTGGTTGCCATGCACTAGTTTGGTTCTGGATGGAATGCTTATCAGTGTTCTCTACAGTCTATTTTGACCATCAAGGTCCTGAAAAGCTGAGACAGGTCAGCAGTGGCCTCAGAGGCCATAGAAGAGCCACACATGGTCATGATGGTCTGCTCTATGCGTGCCCTGGAGATCCATGCCAGGAGTTAGCCTTGCTGCTAGGACCCTTAGAACAGAGCCCATGAATTGCTATGGTATGGACAGTGATGGTAGGACTTCTAATCGTCAAAATCTACTTTATACAAGCAGAACAAAGAAGCAGCTACTGGAATTTCTGTCCTTCAAGAGAAAGACATCAAATTCTTGAGAGGCTTAGGCTCACTGGAAAAGAAATTAAAGGCTTTGAATCAATTTTGATGGAAGCCAGACTTAAGAGCAAAGTATCATAAAACAAATAAACAAAAAAGACAAAACAAAACTGGAGGTCACTAATAAAAAGCTATAAGGTTCTCTACTTGGTTTTAAAATAGAGATTTTCAACAAGGACTTTAAGAAGATAAATTTAAATATTTAGAACAAGTTGTGCTGATGCCTGAAATTACAAAAAATATTTAGTCTTTAGGAAATGCAACAATACACATCCAGTTTCAAGTAGCTGCAACAAAAACAACCTTCAAAACACACCAGAGAAATGAAGAACAACTTCAGACAGCACTAACAGCATCAAAAGATACTATGGATGAAAATTCTACTCTTTAAGGGAGTATGAAATAGCTTTCATAAAAGGATGAGGAACAGAAAGGGATAGAAAGAAACAGATATGTTAAGTAGAATAAAGTAGTAGAAAGTGCTAAAATATCTATGGGACAAGCTTAAGCAACAAAGGCAAATGAAGCCTCTAGATAATCTCTTACTAAAGATGAGAGTCTGGGTTGCTATTCTTGAAGAAGACAACATGGATGATGAGAACTTGGAATTGGATATAACGAATTCAACAGGGAATGGAGATGTCTTAGAACAGGAATCAAAAGGTTTTGAAGAAACCAACTGATATGACTGACTCAAATACATATATAGAAAAGGAAATAGAAACCAAATGTACACTAAATTGACTGAAAAAAATAAAATTATTAATACACTTGAAGATCATATTAGAAATCTCCAAACTGAGAAAGTGTCCCTGCAATTAGAAGAAAGAAACAAAACAAAACAAAAACACAGACAAAACAAAACAGAAAAGCAGATGCAAAAACTCTGGTAGAAACTTCAGCTTCTTTCTAAAACGTATAAAAAAGAAAAAAAGAAATTTTCATCAAATACCCAACAGAGAACAAGTTTAACCATAAAAATAGAGTTGAATCTACCCAAATCTGATGATAATATCAGCCATACATGTGAAGACAAGACACATATAAAATATAAGCCAAAATTCTTTCAGAAAAACTAGAATAAATCACGGACTTTTATCACAGCCAGATATTTCCCATGAAAGGAAAGCTCATGGTAATAGTTTGAGAGCTCTGTCGACTGAAAGAAATCTCAGTACCTTAAAAAGAGAAAAGGCAAAGATCAGATAATTTATTGTGGAAGAATTTAAACATTTTGAATGGCATACTTAGGTTCTGACGTTGAAAATGAGGCATTTGGTAGAGGCTTGTGAGGACCACCACGTTATCCTCTGGATGGCCAGATTGCCAAGGAAGAAAGAGCATTTGGTTCTGAAGGTACAGGAAGCCAGGTCCATCATCCCTGTGAAACAGATGTCACACTACTGGGGTCAGGACTCTAAGCCTGTATTCCTCCATAAGGCCACCTTCAAACTCTACAAGGAACTTCAAAGCTTCTCTTGGGGTTCCATGCATGGGCAGACGCTCATGACCTTCTTTTGATTTAATCCTTCCACCTGAATAAGAAATTACTGGCAGCGGTCCTCCACCTCTACCTTCATGGTCCTATCACAGGTCAGAAATTACCAAGGGCTCCAGAGGCATTTCCTTAACAAAGAACTCTCTATCCTTCCCCTGTTCTTGAAAACAAAGACAAATCTCCCTAGAAATTTTCTCTCTCTACCAAGGCCTTCCCTGTCCCAGCCTATCTTCTACTGGTAACAATAAATGTCTCCACACCAAGCTCTAGATTTGGCCTTTCCTCCAGTCAACCTGAAAACAGAAGTGAGCCACCTTTTGATTTAATTCTGCCTTAATAATCCTCTTTCTGAAGGTCCAGAATCACAGCATGATGCTTTTCCCCACTGAGACTAAAATAATTTTGGTTTCCTCTACTAGTTATATTGCTCAAATGGAAGTTTGATACAAGGATAATTCTGAGCATAATGTTTTATCATTGTAGATTATTGAAATGTGAATGTCATAAGTTAATTGTGTCCATTTAGTTCTACAGGAAAACAATGAAGATACTTCAGGTTAAGTTCCACCACTCACAGTCAAGTGAATACTGCAATAAAGTGAACCACAGGAATTTTTTTGATTCCCAGTGCATATAAATTTATGTTTACACTGTGTAGATGCTGTACTCTATTAAGTATACAATAACATATCTAAAAAAATTGTACATACCTTAATTTAAAAATACCTTATTGCTAAAAATTGCTAAAAATCATCTCGGTCTTCAACAAGTCATAAGACAGGAGGTTCCAAAATAATGTACATACATTTTAAGTATGACGTTCACTCAAAAGATGTCATTAATCAAATGAACGCTAGCATCACCTGCGACAGGCAGGACAATCAAAGAAAATGGCGGAAGCATGGTTGACCAAATGTCATACTATACATTGCTACTGTAATTTAATTCAACTTCAAAAAGTAATACATAGATAACACCTCTTAAAATGTGTGTATATATATATTTGGCACCCTTGTATTTTTTGCTGGTAGAAGGTCTTTCCTTGATGTTGATGGCTGTTGACTGATAAAAGTGGTAGTTGCTAAAAAATAAAAGTCTGGGATGACTGTGGCAATTTCTTTAAATAAGACAACAATGATGCTTGCCACATCAATTGATTTTTGCTTTCATGAAAGATTTCTCTATAGCACGTGATGCTGTTTGATAGTCTTTTACTTATATTCAAACTTTCAAAATTGGAGTCAGTCCTCTCAAACCCTGACCCTGCCTTATTGAATAAGTTGATGTAATATTCTAATTATTTTGTCATTTCAACAATGTTCACAGTATCTTCACTAGAAATAGATTCCATCTCAAGAAACCACTTTATTTGCTTATTCATAAGAATAAACTTCTTATCTGTCAAAATCTTATCATGAGTTTGCAGCAATTTGGACACATCTCCACGTCCCACTTCTAATTCTAGCTCTTTTGCTATTTTCACGAGATCTGCACTTAACCTCTTTCATTGAAGTCTTGAACCTCTCAAAATCATCCATAAGGATTGGAATTAGCTTCTTCCAAACGCCTGTAAATGTTGATATTTTTATCTCCTTCCATGCATCACAAATATTCTTAATAGCATCTAGAATGTTGAGTTACTCCCAGAAGGTTTAAGCAATTTAATTTGCTTAAATCTATGAGAAAATTATATCTATAGCAGCTATGGCCTTAAAAAATATATTTCTTAAATATTAAGACTTGAAAATTTTTACTCCGTGACTTGTAGAATGAATGTTGTATTAGTAAGCATGAAAACAAGATTAATTTCCTTGTACATTCCCATCAGTACTCTTGGGTAATCAGGTGCATTATCAATGACCGGTAATATTTTGAAAGAAATCCTTTTTTTTTCTGAGCAGTATGTTGCAACAGTGAGCTTAAAATACAAGGGGGACCCTCCCAAAAAAACAGAACTATTTTTTGGAGTTTTGGCTCCTTGAAGGACAGGCCCTACTAGGTAAGTGTCCTAGGAACCCATTGGCATCAGTGTACCAGCTAGCGTTGTTGTGAGAGGGTGCGTTAAGCTTCAGTGAGTTTTTTTTTCTTCTTCTGGAGATTCTTTCAACACATTTGTCCATTTGATGATGGGTAATATACAAGTGCACCTGCTCATACTGTGCTCAGTGTTCTGCAGTTTTTGACCAAAACCGGCATGACATCATGTCTTACCCTCCCTATTCACCCAATCTTGCCCCAAGTAACATTTGTTTGTTTCTCTGGATGAAAAAATTCCTCAAAGGGAAATATTTTGCCAATGTGAAAGAGGTGAAACAAAAAAAATAGCAGAAGTACTAAAAGGCATCAAAGTTGATGATTTCAAAAACTGTTTTGAGCAGTGAAAAATTCATCTCGATAGGTGTATTGCATCACACAGAGTCTTTTGAAAGTAGCTGAAGTTTAAACACCTAAGAATAAATACACAGTTTTAAATAAATCAATTCCGAGTATTTTGGGGTTCCCCTTGCCTTTGGTAAACCATGCTGTAAACAGATGTGCTGCCATCCAGGTTTTGTTGTTCCATTTCTAAAGCATAGTCAGAGTAAACTTGGCATCATTCCCAAGGGCCCTAAGATTTTTGGAATGGTAAATGAACATTGGCTTCAACTGAAAGTTACCAGTTGCACTGTATCCTAACAAGAGAGTCAGCCTATCCTTTGAAGTTTTAAAGCCAGGCATTGACTTCTCCTCTCTAGCTATGAAAGTCCTAGCTAGCATCTTCTTCCAATAGAAGGCTGTTTAGTCTACATTAAAAATCTGTTGTTTATTGTAGCCACCTTCGTCAATGATCTCAATTAGATCTGCTGGATAACTTGCTGCAGTTTCTACATTAGCACTTGATGCTTCACTTTGCATTTCTATGTAATGGAGACAGCTTCTTTCCTTAAATCTCATTAACCAAATTCTGTTAGCTCCCAAATGATCCTCTGAAACATCCTCATCTTGCTCCGTCTTCATAAAATTGAATAGAGTCAGGGCCCTACTCTGTATTAGGTTTTGGCTCAAGGGAATGTTGTGACTTGACAACATTCATGTTGTGGTCGTCTATTCATACCACTCAAACTTTCTCCATATTAGCAGTAAGACTGTTTCATTTTTAAAAAATCGTTTACTTGTTCCCTGAAGTAGGACTTTTAATTTCCTCCAATAACTTTTCCTTTGCATTCACAACTTGCCTGTGTAGGCTTTCAACTTGCCTTCTTCCCTAAGCTTAATCAATTCTAGATTTTTGTTTAAAGTGTGAGACATGTGACTCTTCCCTTCACCTGAACACTTAGAGGCCATTGGAGGGTTATTAACTGGCCTCACTTCAATATTTCTGTGTCTCAGGAATAGGGAGGCTTAAGGACAGGAAGAGAGACAGAGGAACAGCCAGTCAGTAAAACAGCCAGAATACATGCTACATTTTTCCATTAAGTTTGCTATTTTACATGGTTGCAGTTTGTGACGTCCCAAAACAAGTACCATAGTAACATCAAAGACAACTGATTGCAAACCACTATAACAAATATAATAGTAATGAAAAAGTTTGAAATATTGTGAAAATTGCTAAAACCGGACACAGAAATACACAAGTGAGCACATTCTGTTAAAAACAAAACAAAACATGGTGTCAATAGACTTGCCTGATACAGAGTTGCCACAAACTTTCAACTTGTACGAAACACGACACTGTTGAAGTACAACAAAGTGCAATAAAAGGAGGTATGTCTGTATTTACAGGTAGTGTAATTACAGTCCTTATGTTGTTAAAAATCAGTTAAAATCATCCCAAAACACAGCAAGTGTTTTTTCTTTCCCCTAAAATAACTTTTTAAATTTTATTGCTATTCTTTAATGATTATGCAAGAGCTCAAATGGAAACGCGACAGGATTATCATTCTTAGGATGTTTTGTAGATATATAAATATGAGTCTTTTTAACATAGATATATGTTATATAAATATGAATCTTATGAGTAAATGGTTTATACCTTATTTTATTTTTAGTCTAATATTCTTGTTATAACTATTTTACAAGTCCCTCCTAGTGATCCAGAAACAACTTTTTTATTTCTTTTCCAAAGTAATTTTGAATTTCCTCTCATCCTCTCATTTAGTTTTGGTACTGTAGTTAAGTGATCATACAATTGCTCTATGGAAGCTGGATAGAATCTAATTCTTAGGAAAGTGTTTCATAAATATAGTTTAAAAGTGGATTTCATGAGTAATGTTTTCTTTCCTTCTTTCACTAGTTATTTCAATAGTTGCTGTTTTACAAGTCCTCTATAACATGAACATAGTAAGAATTTTACATACACAATCTCGAAATTGGAGACATTTGAAACTCAAAGTATATTTCTGTGTAACTGGGGCTACATTTACTCAAGACTAATATATTTAACTACACACTTTGGTTTAAAAAATCCTGTCCATCTTGAAAATGTTATCTTTAGAGGTTTCTTTTCTAGGAATTTTCTTCTGATCTTTTCCTGTAATTTCTCCCTATAAACTCCAAAATTACTTTTTACTTCTTTAGTTGCACACTATCTTGCTAAATTCTTGTCTAATCGACCTCTATTCCTATAGATTCTAATTTTGTGGATGTGTGTGGGCAGTAACTATATTTCAATCTGTGTATTTTACACTGTGCCTAGTGTATGTTTTGAACTTAGAAACATCAGAGGTGGTCAATAAATATATATTAAATTGAATGAAAACTACTTTACTTTTATTTAAGTGAATTTGAAAGCATACTGAGTGGTTTTTCTACCCTAATAAGCTAAAGTCAGTGAACAGTCATAAGTTAGCAGCTGGGGTTTCCACCCCATATGTGTACTTACAGAAATAAACCATTAGATATCGTCTCTGACAACACAATGCCTCCCCTACTGTGGCCCGGAATGAGAAAGTAAGCTTCTGGTCCTAAGATGGATCTGGTGAGAAAGTACAAAGGTCATTAAGGAATCTATGACCTTTGGAAAAACCACTTTCACAGTGCCTATGCTATTGTTTCCATAGAGGAGAAAAAATTATCTACAAATGCAAAAGATAGTCTATTTCTATTGCTCAATATGAAACTTCCTGTTAATACAATGTGAAGGCTTTAAGCCATAATGCTTAGAAAAGGCCCACATTGCGAAAATCTAAGGCTCTCATTATGAGGGTAACTCAACTATATTGCACATTTTTCAAAAAATAAAATAACCCTAGAAAGTTTATCTAGATACTGAGAGATATTTTACAAGTACAATTTGGATGAGTAAACATAATAATGAAGCCTTCTCTTTTGCATTTCCTGGCTTTTGTATGCCACTATTATTATTTATGAAGAATGTTGACAGCTAATTCAGCATTGCATAAGCCATAGAGTAAGCATGGTTTCTGCCTTGGAGTTTTCTAAATGAATTAGATGGGCAAAATATTTCATATTAATTCTCTCATTTCTGAGGATAGCTAACTCTCAAAGGCGCAAGTTGCTCTGTGTTTAAAACACTTGTCCTCTTCTTTCTTTGTCTTTTTTAACCTTTTGCCTTAATTTGTACACTTACTCTTTTGAAAAACATCATTGAAAAAATGAAGGAAGATGTCAATTTTCCTAAAAAGTAGTTGATCTGAATATTCCAGTGCTGCAAAAGCAGAGGTGTGAAGAAGTGGAAAAAAGTCCAGGACTACGGGAACTAAATTAGACCTCTTTTGCCTCTGTGCTTTGGCATAGACCGATTCTTCTGTTCATATGTCTTTTTCTTCCTGAGTCCACTACAGAAGATTCAGCTACTGTGAACCCTTCCTTGACCTTCCTGAGGGCCACACCTAGAGATTATTTATCTCTCACCTGACTATGAACTCCCTGAGGACAAGGAGTGAGCCTTATTTCCCTGTGTAGCACTAGCATTTAGTACCAAGTGCTCAGCAACTACAGGTAGTAGATGAATAAATAAAAAGCAAGAAAGGATGAAGTCTGAGGTAAATATATTTATGCCATCTTTTGGAATGATGTGACTAGTGAAATTTACATTCTTCTAGTTAGTCTTAATCATGATTCCGAATACTTAAATCTCACAAACATCAGCACAATGCCTAATATATCAGGGTCAGAAGTATATTTGTTGTTTGCTATTTGATTAACTTTCCTTTAAGGGTAACCTATTATTTCTGTGGGTTTATAGGTATTCTATTTACTTTAAAAATTGGTAGTTTTCAAGGACACATCTATGTCTCTTCTTCATTCA
>CAUYQG010223015.1:0-17047 GCA_963574415.1 Tarsius wallacei | reverse complement strand
CCTCAGCCTTCCAAGTAGCTGGAGATTCATATATTTTTAAGAAGAAGTAATTAAGGTCTATGATGGTCTTTGATGAAGGTCACTTTATGTCTACAAGTAAAAGAATATTTTAATGAGCTCCAAATGTATATAAGTGTTTATACATTACCTAAACAGGGCAAGAATTTCCTTTATGTTCCAGTGGGCATAAATGCATACCAAACATAATATTAAAAATAAGTAAATTTTAAGATTATAATATTAATATCAAAATCATTGTAGTTTTCATAGGGAAAACCACCTTTACTTTTAAGTGGGTTCTGGTAACTTTTTAAGGGCAATTTGAACCAGGGAAGCTAAAGATATTTGAACTAAAGTTGGAAGTTCTGGGTCACAGGTTTGCAGCCTCTGACATTTTCCTTAATCTCCTCTCTTTCTTCCATTCTTATCCTTACAAATGTCATTTCTTTTTTTGACTTGTTATAAATTCTCTTCTTCAACTCATACTGGGTTTTTTAAAATTTCAAAATCTCTAATAAAAATATCTTCACTTTATTACAAATATTGGAAATGACAGTTGCCAAAAGCATTCAAGACAAATTTGACCCCATTACAATATATACATTCATTTTCATTTTTTTATTAAGAAGTCATCCCCATAAACTATATTACTATCATTTGTTCAAGGTTTTAAATTTCCTAATCATTTAATTTAAACAGGAAAAATAAAATCTAATGGATTTAAACTACACATGAAGAATAGCTCAGTTGAAGAATCTATGGAGGAGAGAAATCGTTTGCTCTCTGGAATATATTTTTCCTGCCCTGCTAATTTGAAAGAGTCTGTGATTCATTCCTATAATTCCCTTGGGTCAACATGTAAGCCGTCCTAATTGTTTGAAATTCAAACCATTACATAAGCTTCCTGTCAACTTATTTCTTTCTTTGCAATAATTTATTTTATCACTCCATATCTAGTTAGTAGTGTGTTCAGGACATAAGTAAAAACATCCTCTGGTCTTTTCCCCCAGAAAATGCATAGAAATCTCTAATGAAACCAACAGCCTTCATCTGATATGTGTATGTTGTCTTTTTGGTTATGTCTTTTTGACATAACCAATCTCCTCAACTAGACTGCAAGATTCTTGAAAGCAGAGTCCATGGCTTTGTCTTGTCTTCCATTCAACTTCTTCCTCATTTCTACTTCTCTCCCCGTCTGCAAGAATATAACAGATGCTCAATAAATAGTTGGTAACTGAGCAAGATCAAAAGTAGGAGCTATGGTCACTTGAGAACAGTCAGGGAATGGTATTCTGTGAGTTCCAGACAACTGATATGATATCAGAGGGGTAAGGTGAGAGACAAATAACAGACTGGGAGCCATCCATAACTGGGAGCCAGGGTAACCTTGAGAAACATCCCCCGAAGTCATCTATTCCACCAGGAGGAGGCGCCTCAGCTCAGGGCCCCTCTTGGTGTGCCAAGTTTCCACTTCATCCTCAAGGAATCTCCCTGAACATACAGAAATATCTCCCCCAACAATGGAACTGGAAATAAAACATGAGCTGTATAATCCCAGAAGAGCTTGCCATTCTCAGGAAAAATATAAGGACATTATTCTCAATCTTATTAAAGAAAAGCTTTACCTTGCCAGCAACTGATGGCGGTATCTTTGCCTGAAACATAGAGCTTCCTAGCTGCATCTAGGAGGTCTCACTTTTAGATACAAGGTGTATAAGGAAGATGTCTTAAGACAGATGTTAATATGGTAAAATCTGAGTCTGTACACTGCTGATTTTATGCTTAACAAAAAAACATGTTTGACATCAATAGAGGAAAATGTCTAAATGGATAAAGGTGGTAAGAAGTGAATTGTAAAATTAGGTTTCAGATAACTAGACAGATAAGAAGTGCCATTGAGGTTAGTATTGTCTTTATCTGTATGCATGCATTTGAGTGAGTACAAATGTTAAATACACACAAATCACCTTTTCAGGCTAATCAGATGAGCTGGTTAAGTTTATGCTTTATTAATACAAGAATTGAAATTATAATTAAATCTTCATTCTGCTCTATGAGTCATCTGCTTCATGGGTCAAGTTAAGAGAGATAAATTTAGGAAGCTAGTCAACTGGAAATTCTCTTGAAATATCCTGAAATCTCAAAATGATGCATTTGGGAAGAAGGTTTTGAATCCATAATTTTACAAATTTGTCTATGGCTACACTGGATTAGTAGCAAACAAACAAAATCATCTTCATGACATAAATGAGGCTTCCAAATCTACACTGTTCAATAGATCCATGTAGAACCACATAAGAAAGATAGTCATACTGTCTTTCCCTAGAACCCCACAGTCACATGAAACCAGTCTTAACAATCCAATAAGACCTGAAGAGAAAGTTTTTAGCCATGTGGTCTTACTATTGAGGACATATACTTTTTCTACCTGTCCCAAGTCATTAAATTCTTAGATTAATTTCCTTTAATGATGAGCCAGACTCATGTTCATCATTTAAAAAGAAAGAAAAACAACGTTAATGAAAACATTTGCCTTAGAAACTGCCACAATCAAAGACAAACCTTTTTAGATGTAATTAAATTTTTTCCAAGATAATTTATCTTATTAAAATATGGTAATTTACCATGGTTTCAGGTTATCTGAAACCTTTATAAGATTGAAAGCGATAATTTCTTGTTATAAGCAGTGTAATTGAACCTAAGAGAGTCAGGGAACATTTTATATTCACACAAGCCCATAAAAGCAAAAACTGCTTATTTATATCCAAGGTACTGATAGGAATCTGGTTGTGCCCCAAGAATCTGCATATGTTTTGGTACTAGAGAGCAAAGAACAGTCAGAAAGAACATAACTGCCCTAGACAAAAGGATGCAACCTTATCCTGGCAGCATCCTTGGCTGATAAGGACTTCAGAAGAAAGCCCTTACAGAGATGTAATTTTTGACGACATCGGTATGCCCAATTCAAAAATCAGTGTGATTGGAGGTTTAATGAGGCACTTTGTTATTCTCTGAAATAAAAATGAAAAAAATAGAGACAGTTCTTCAGGTTTAATTACCACATCTGTTATTAGGCACTTTAGCGTGATTGACTGGAGTGTATGTCGGACATGGTGCCAAAAAGCCTGCCCATAAAAGCAGCTTCCTGCTCACTGCCTGAATGGCATCAGTCTCTGTTACAACCAGGATTTCCATGGCAAACAAGCAAAGCCTGATGTCCACAGTCCCTGTGCCAGCTGAAGGCACTTTTTCCTTGTGCCAGTTAAGATAGAAGCAAGGCCTGGGCTGCTTGCTCTGACTTCTGTTCCTCCCTGTCGGCTCTCCCCTCTTCAGGCCTGACCATACTTCCCTGAAGCCTATGATAAGAGGGCACAGTGAGAGAGAGAGGAAGGAGCAAGGTGCAGCTGGAGGGGGGGGGGGTCGAGCTATGGTTTTGTTAGAATGCCTACTTGTAAACATTTAAATTAGGAGTTATGGGCCAGGTGTGGTGGCTCACACCTGTGATACCAGCACTTTGGGAGGCCTAGGTGATTGATTGCTTGAGCCCAGGAGTTTGAGACCAGCCTGGGCAACATAACAAGTCCTCATCTCTATAAATGTATTAACACATATATTTTTAAATTAGGCATTGTGATAAGATGCTGCAGATGAAAAGCATTTCCCAGCTCCCAAAGTAATGATGACCTTAAAAGTGCATGCAACACCAAGAAGTTTGCTTCTCTGGATATATAATCCCTTAGATGCCTTGAGACCTGTGAGCAAAGACAATTATTGATGAAGACCCACACCAAATGAGATTTCAGAAATTTAACATTGCATTCTGTAACGTGCATATTCGAGAAATTTATTGCCTCCCTTCCTTGTCCTCAGTAAAAGAGTTCATTGATTCCTTCAAGTCTGTTACTTGCCAACTGGGGGAATCTACTAATTAAACTGCAGTTCCTTTGAAAAGGCTCACCTGTATAAAGTATGCCATCACTCAACTTTCTAAAACTGCAAAATCCAGACACCCACAGCTCTCTGTATCCCTAAGGCAAGTTAACTGTGCAGCCAGCGGCACAGGGACAATTATTGGCCCACAAAACCACTTTTCAGACCAGATGTACAAGTATAAAAGCCACAGAAAACAACCTCACATCTGGACACATGCTGGGTAGGAAAATACTCAAATACTCACCTAACTCAACCCAGGATGTCTAAAGCAAACAGCAGCCCCGTGGCGCAGAAGTTCACGGCTGTGACATAAGTAATGAGAAAAAACTAAAGCATATATACTCTTTAAATACATTCTTCTGAAACCATCGAGTGTAAAAAAGTATGTCCTTAAGGCAGTCTCTGTGTTTAATTTGCTTTTCAAGATGAGATTGTATAAATTTACGATGTCCTCCCCAGATGCTTTTTTATACCAAGCACTATCCATAGCGTTTTGGATGTGTGGCTACCATTAACAGTCATTGTGTGCACAGAATATAACCCAGAAACAATATTGAGTAAAGTAAGAGAAACTGGCAAGGAGCGAAAGGATTTTCTATTAGAAGCGTTTTACCAACACTTAATAAAAGAGAAAAGTAATATAATGTATTTTCTAAAAATGAATGAACATTTATAAAAGTCATTGTTGATACACTTGGGGAAGTTTTAGATTTTGAATATTCTGTTCTTGGGGGCTGGGAGACTGAGGTTTCCCGGAGGTTCGCCCTGAGGACCTGCCCACTTTTCAACAATCTTTCCAGCATGAGGAAAAAAAATGAGTGAGGGGGGAGGGTGCTTTGGAAAGTAGATCTCAGCCTTCTCAGACAAATGGCTGTCCAGCTTGGTGTCATATACTTCTTGCAAGTCATGATGGCTAAAGCACTCACTCATACTCCCCAGACTTTCTGAAATCTGCCTTTTCCTCGGCCCCTATAATATAAATGATTGAGGTTATTTTCAGACTAAGCCTTTCCCTCACTCTCTTTTCTCTTTATCTATAAATAAGCCTTTGTGTTTCCCTTGAGAGGAGAATGGTAGAGCATGGTGAAAGTGAAATCAATCAATTCCAAAATAATATAAAAGTGCCTCTCCAAACCAGTAAAAAAGAGCCATCTCAAAGAAAAATCCCTTCAAATATAAATTTCTACAAGTAATGGTTTTTGTGGTATTACAGAGAAAGAAACTATCCTTTAAAAATATCTAAAAGCAATTTGGCAATGATTCTTGAATATAACTTCAAAAGCACAAACGATAAAAGAAAAATCAGATAAACTAGACTTCATCGAAATTTAAAACTTGTGCACAAGGACACTATCAGCAGTGAAAAGGCAACCCACAGAATGGGAGGAAATATTTGTGAATCATATATGTGATAAAGGATGATATTCAGGATATTTTTTTAAAACTCCTACAACTCAACAACAATAAAACAGACAAATCTAATTTTAAAATGGGCAAAGATGGGTGTATACCCAGAAGAACTCAAATCGCTCTATGAAAAAGATACCTGCACATGCATGTTTATTGCAGCATTATTCGCAATAGCAAAAACATGGAACCAACCCTGCTGCCCACCAAAAGAGAACTGGATTTTAAAAATGTGGTACATATACATGATGGAATATTATGCAGCCACAAAGAAGGACAAAATTATGAACTTCACAGCAACTTGGTCGGACTTAGAAGCTATAATACTGAGTGATCTATCACAGAAACAAAGAACCGATTATCACATGTTCTCACTCCTAAGCAGACCTTGAACAACTATCATAATACTGTAAGAAAGGGATTGGCAGAAGTAGGAACTGCCAGGGGAGGGCAGGGACAGGATTGGCAGTAGTGGGAAACTGCCAGGGGAGGAGGGAGCACACCTCATCAATAAGGGTACCTGCATAATGAACATTTGTATACCTAACCCTGAATTGTACCCCACATATTAAAAATAAAAATTTTGTTAAATGGGCAAAGAACTTGCATAGACATTTTATAAAAGAAGACATACTGATGGCCAATATGTACATGAAAAGATATTCACTATCACTGATCATTAGAGAAATTAAAATCAAAACCACAGTAAGAGACCACTTCACACCAGTTAGGATGACCATTATAACCCATCCCAGAAACAATAAAAAGCAAAAGAAACTGGAACTCCTGTGCACTGCTGGAAGAAATATTAAATGGAGCAGCCCCTGTGGAGAACAATACGGCAGTTCCTCAAAACTACAGAATTACCATATGATGCAACCATTCTACTTTTAAGCATATATCCAAAAAGAAGTGAAACAGATATTTGTACATCAGTGTTCATAGCAGTGTTATTCACAATACTCAAAAGGTGGAAACAGCACAACACAAATGTCTATTAACAAACAAATGGATAAACAAAATATGATATATACATACACTGGAATATTATTCAACACATGCTACACGCTACAATGGATGAGACTTGAAGACGTTATTATACTAAATCAAATAAGCCAATCACAAAAGAACAAATACTGTATGATTTCACTTATGTGAAGTATCTAGAGTAGTCAAATTCATAACAACAGAAAGGGCTGGATGTGGTGGCTGACGCTTGTTTTCCCAGCAATTTGAGAGGCCAAAGCAATAAGATTGCTAGAGCCCAGGATTTTGAGACCAGTCTAGGCAACATAGAGAAACCTTATCTCTACCAAAAAAAAAAAAAAAAACATTAGCCAGGCATGATGGCACACACCTATAGGCTGGGGCTGGAGGATTGCTTGAGTCCAGGAATTGGAGGCTGTGGTGAATTGTGAACATGCCACTGCACTCCAGTCTGGATGACAGAGTGAGACCCCCAACTCAAAAAAAAACCCCCAAAAAACAGAGAGTAGAATGAATGGTGGTCTCCAGGGCTCAAGGTGAGAGGAAAATGGGGAGCTGCTATTAATAGGTACAAAGTTTCTATTTGAGATCATGAAAAAGTTCTGGAGATGGATGATCATGATGAATGGCTGTGCAACAATGTGAATGTACTTAAAATGCCACAGACCCGTACACTTTAAAATGGTGAACTTTATGGTATGTGTATTTTACCACAATACAAAAAAAAAAAAAAGCCAGCCAGTCAGTTTGGGTAACAGATGTTTGCCCAAAAGGTGGAAATTCCTTGTTTGCTTTTCACTGCCTGTCTGCATGATTTAGACAGTCATTCATTAATTCTTCCATGGATCACAAGGACAACAAATGGACTGGCAATTCAGTTGTTAGAACTTGAGAGTGGAAGAAGGGGTAATAACAACAGTGTGATCCTATATCGGCCTGGTCTCATCATTCCTTCTTCCTTGGGCTGGTGTCCCAGAATGTCACCTCTCCGTTCTCCTAGAGAGTTCTAAAACAGATGGCAACCCCTCCAGAAACCAAAATAGAGCAATTTAACTTTCTCTTAACTTTAAACAAACGGAAACCAAAAGGGTGTCAAACATTTTGAAGTCACTGTGTAAGGTCAGAATTCCAGCTCTCGACTACTGCTTACCTGAATTCAAACTTTGGTTTGATTGCTGAACTTGGAATGTCTTGGAGAACTAGACCTGTTTATGCGCCTTACTTTCTTAGACAAGTTCTAAGGAATTTGGGGTTTTGAAAGGAGCTTGTCTTTCTCCATTTCAATTCTTCTTTCCCCAGTTTGGATTTTCTGGGTCATAACAAAGTAGCTTTGCTTTCAGGTTTCATTTTTTTTTTTCCCTCTTCTGTAATTGCTAATAAAGTTAAAATTACAAAAAACAATGCTTTTTGAGTATAGGTCTCAAGTCCTTCTGGCAGGTACACCCACAGACCAGTTGTTATTTATAATACCTATAGGGAGAAAAGAGCTTAAAAGATCAAGTCATGCTGTACTTTCCAACAAAGCACGCCACAGCTGTACAAGGGACTGTGAGCAACTGCTCCATGAGGGGACAGCAAGACTTCTGTTTTCCTGCAAGGTCTGCTCAGGTCACCGCATGTGGCATGGATTAGAGAGTCCCGGGGCTCAATCACCCCGTGGGGCAGGACTGGGCTTTACACACCACACTCCTGAACCGAGTTTCGTGCACCATCATGGTCTATTGAAGAATAAAAGTAGATATCAGACTTTATAAAAAAAATTTTAAAGCTGACAATTTTTTTTAAGTTTGTGTATAAATTTGGCAAAAAAGAGAGAGACCACAATTCATTTTAACACATTTTCCCAAAGATCTGTCATGCTGGAGTGGAAGAAAATGTATCCATTATGGGCCAGAGCAGTGGTTTGTGCCTGTAATCCCAGCACTTTGAGAGACTGAGGCAGAAGGATTGCTTGAGCCCAGGAGCTTAAGATCAGCCTGGGCAGCATAATGAGGTCCATTTCTACAAAAAATTTTAAAAATTAACCATGCATGGTGGTGTGCGCCTGTAGTCCTGGCTATTCAGAAGGCTGAGGTGAGGGAAGATCGCTTAAGCCTAGGAATTGGAGGTTATCATGAGCTATGACAGTGCCACTGCACGCTAGCCTGGGTGACAAAGTGAGATTCTGTCTCTACAAAAGAAAAGAAAATGTACCCATAATGGATAGAAGAAGGCTTGGATTTGTTCCGAAGTTAGCAAAATTTTGAGACAGAGCTAAAGTGATACTCGACAGACATGTCTTAGACCCCCTTTAGGCTGTGTCCGCACCATGAGCCAACACAGACGAAGAGCCCTCAGGAAAATAGTCATACTCAGCTTCTCCAGGACCTAGAAGGGAGCAGAAAGAGCAATCTCTTTAAGTTACACAGTTGTACCTCTTCCATCTGGTGGCCATCTCCTTGACCAGGCCAGACAGCCAGCCTAGATGAAGCCGGGGCCCTGCTGTGGGTGCTGCCAGTGATGAGCCCTCACCTGCCTGGTGCCAAGAAGGCAGTGCTGAAAGGCATCCACAGCCACAAAAAAAAGAAAATCCACACGTCACCCACTTTCCAGAGGCCTAAGACTCTGTAGCTCTGGAGGCAGCTCAAATATCCTCGGAAGAACACCCCCAGGAGAAACAAACTTGACCACTATGCCATCATCAAGTTTCCCCTGACCACTGAGTCTGCTGTGAAGAAAATAGAAGACAACAACACACTTGTGTTCATCATGGATGTTTAAGTCAGCAAGCACCAGATAAAACAGGCTGTGAGGAAGCTCTATGACGTTGATGTTGTCAAGGTCAACACCCTGATTAGGCCTGATGGAGAGAAGAAGGCATATGTTCGACTGACTCCTGATTATGACACTTTGGATGTTGCCAACAAAATTGGGATCATCTAAAAAGAGTGAAGGTGGCTAATTCTAATTATATATTTTTTCACCATAGAGAAAAAAAGTTCACAGGGTTGGGAAGGGCCTTTTTTTTTTTTAACCTCTTCATTTTATAAAGAAACTGAGGCACAGAAGAATTTTCTTAGGTGCCTAAGATCAAACAATATGGCAGAGCTAGAACTTAAGGCAGATCTTGAGGCTCCAGAGCCAGTACTTTTTCTACTATTCTGGGTTATCTAATAGAGCTCTTGTGGGAGAACATGTTCCTTCACTCTGGAAGCACTTTTGTTTATTTGTTTCATTTAAGTCCATGCCAAAGCAAAGCAAAACAAACATTTTAATGGATTAGTGACATTGGCCTTGAGATCTGCATCACCATCAATGCTTTTCATTTGCACCAGGATTAGAAAACTGAAAAACATTACCTCAAGTGGATGCAATTCTAAAAGTGGGCAGCTAGGCTCATGAGTAATGCCGGAATCTCAAACTTGGGTGATTTCACCACCCCCCACAACTCAGCATAAAGTCCATTTAGGATAAAACTTGAACTGACTCAATGAAGTGAAACTTCTACACGCGAATCTCTCCTTAAGCAGCTTTGCTTAGCCTGGACTTCTTTCCTCCAGATATGGGTTCCCCATCGGGTCTTCAACAAGGAATTTGGGGCCTGGCGCTAACCACCCGCAAGTTCTTCGCTTGCCCTAGCTGCACAGTTGCCAACAACTGCTGTGCCAAAATGAGTGGTTGGTACAGCCACCGCACATGGCTCTTTCTTCTGGAGCACAACAGCCAGAGCCAAGCTGTGAGGGCCAGCCCTCTCTTCATTTCTGTGAGAGAGCACCACGGAAGATGCTGCATGTTGGTGCCAAGTACACACTGAAAAGGTTTTGCTCTACCTGGGGTTGTAGTTGTGCCAGATCCAACTCCTAGAAAGATATTGGGAAGCTGCTTGTGTTTTAAAGGACAGGTTCTTAGAACCCAGTGACAGAACTTGCATGGCTTCCACAGCTCTTTCTTTACTCACTGTCGCTTTGTTCTGAAAACCAGCCTGTCAGGACTTAGTTGTCATCCTTCTTAGCAATGACATATTTACCATCAAAGGAAACAGAGAGGGCACGGTCAGCAACTAACCCATAAAAACACTGTGGTCTCCCTTATGTGCCAGTGAATGAATCCACACGCCATTGGGGCCCTAATTACATGGCCTCAATTTTACAAACAGCACAACCTGGCCAAGAAATGAAAGCGCTCTTCCAAATTCTCCAGCTAGGCTGAACGCTTCTGGGTTAAGCAATAAGAATTCCTCCTTGGATGAAGAGAGTTAATGTCTCTGCCTGCCACACATGAACCTGGAAAACTACAGAAGGGAGAAGGGTACACATAAACACATGCTTGAAATTCTAAAAGCTAACTTAGGTGATCATTTTTAGAAGATCTTTGAATTTCAAAACAGTATGATATCCTCAACCAAAGATGATTGTGCAGGGAGATGACAATTGGACCTAGAGGGATAGCTTATAGAATGTTCATAATCATGAAAATCAAATTCTGCAGCAGTGATGGACTGCAGTGAGGCTCTCTGAACAGTCCCCAGTGACTGCACAAGCAAAACTACAAAGCATCATTTACATACTGGCTTGGAAAAAAGGCAAGGGATTTTTTTTTTCTAGTTCAAGCTTGGCAGAGCTCCACATCACAAGCTTTTTTGTTTCTGTTTTTGCTTTGTTGTTTTTTTTTAATGGCAGAAGAAAAGTGCCTTTGCTTCAGGTTGGCTTTCACCAAAATAAAAGTAGACCATCTGGCTCAGCAATACTGAAGAACTCTCTGCACCTGAATCCTTGACTGGGCCCAGGCACAGTCATCCCTTCTGGAAAGAAGATCTCTCCTCCTGGCTGTGAGGTACCACCTCTTCTCTCCTGGCCCAAGTGAAGTGCTTCCTCACTGGCCAGTCTCCAGTGCTTACCTCCTCTCACACTCTGCCACTTTTAATCTGGATGCATCCTATGAAAGTATAGCCACAAGGTCAATTGTTCAAAAACTACAGGTCCAAAGTATAAGTTGTCCAGGCTCTTCCCTTACCTCATGTCCTCCTGACGATGGTTCTCATTAGTTTTTGAGAATTTCACTGCTCATTAGCACCTCTACTAGAGGAAAAATGGGATCTTGGGGAAGGCTTAATGAAGCAATGAAGAAACCTTTTGGCCTCACTGGTATATGATAGGAGATAAAGTCAAGATTATCTCTCAAACTGAGTATTAGAATTATTCTTATGTCCTCACAATTCTGAATAATCTTGAAATTAGGTCTACAATTTTTTTTCATGTCTTCATCTATATGCCTTGGTCTGTTCAGGCTGCTATAACAAAATACCATAGGGTAAGTGGCTTAAACAATGGAAATTTGTTTCTCACAACTCTAGAAGCAAGAAGTCCAAGGTCAAGGTCCCAGTCAATTCGGTTTCTGGTGAGTGCTCTCTGCATAGCTTGCAGACAGCCACCTTCTTGCTGTGTCATCACATGCAGAGAAAGAACTCTGGTTTCTCTTCCTCTTCTTATAAGGATATCAGCTCTATCAGATTCAGGCCCCACCCTTTGACTTTATCTTACTTTTATTACCTCCTCAAAGCTCTATCTCCAAATACAGTCATATTGGAGGTTAAGTCTTCAACATATGGATTTGGAGGGACACAGTTCAGTCCACAGCACTATGCTGTACCATTTAGGGGTCAAAAGAAAAATGACATAGATCTTATATGTTCAAGAAGCTTACACTCTAGAATCAATTTATGCTAGAGATTGAAGGGTCATCAAAATGTATGCAGTCTCTTCCCACAAGCTCCAATATTTCCTTCTTAATATACTCTAAGAACATACTTCCTGATGAGATAGTTGGCTATTCACCCTGATTCATGAAAAGGGACACAGAGGTACAGAGAACTGAGGTGGCCTGTGGAACCTATGATGAGGCAACACAAAGAAATTAAATTCAAATTTAACTGTTGCCAGAGAGAGAGTGGCTGTGCTAAGGTCTGGTCATCAACCACATTCCTTATCAGAAGACTCCTAATACTGAAAGGGCAATACATCTCAGACCAGAATGTTTTCAAAGACTTCTTGATTCCACATATATTTGGAAGTTTCTGCCAAAACCACAATCAGGACTGTGGTTTGTAGAAAGAGGCATTTTGCTGCTTACCTGGATTAGAAAGTCAGAATTTGCATGCTAATTAATTCAATGAGTTCAATATCCAAAATAGTATGGCATATTAAAGAGAGCTTAGACCTGACATACAGCCCACCAGGATTCTGGGATAGACTCACTAAGTTAAAATCAGAAGTGACCAGCCAGGCTCAGTGGCTCATGACTTTGGGAGGCCGAGGCAAGAGGCTCACTTGAGCTCAGAAGTTTGAGACCAGTTTGGGCAACATAGAAAGTCCTTGTCTCTCAAAAAATTAAAAAATTAAAAAATTAGCTGGGTATGGTAGTGCATGCTTATAGTCCCAGCTACTTGAGAGGCTGAAGTGGAAGGATTACCTGAGCCAGGAGATGGAGGATGCAGTGAGCCATGATTGTGCTATTGTACTCCAGCCTGGGCAACAGAGTAAGGCTCTGCTTCAAAAATAAAGAAAAAAAAAAATGAAAGCAACCTAGACAAATCTTTGGGTAGAAATTAATAAATCAGATACAAACATTTCCTCATGCAGGTACTCTCTTAATCCTTTTATACCTCATAACAACTCTATGAAAGAGCTAATTATCCCCCACTTAAATGATGAAGAAACTGAAATATAGAGTAACTGGTTCAAGGACACACATCCAGTAAATGATGGAGCAAGCCAGGATCCAAATCTAATAAATCTGGTTCTAGAGCTCATACCCCACTACATTATAAAACATACATGCCTTAACTTTTCAATTACATTTGTCCACTGGACATAGCAGTCAGTCCTTGAGTTGTATACTAGAATGCAAATCCAAGAGGGCAGGGAACTTTTTATCTTAGGTATTGCCCTATCCTTAGCATAGAAGATAGCATGGAACATAATAAGTGCTCAATAAGTACTTACTGAACAACTAAATAATGACTTGTGTTAGATTTAGTGAAATTACTGCAATAGTCTCCTTATTGTCTTCCTCATTTTTATTTCATATTTTATTCCTATCATCAATAATAAACCTTTGCTATCTACTGCCTTGCATAGTTAAGTACTCGGAGACAGCTTTTAAGATTTCCCTATGTGGCTCCAAACTATACTTCCAACATTATTTCTTGATATTCCATTATACAAACCCTTCACTCTGGCCATCCCTGCTTGTCCCTGCCCTCATCCTCTTCCTCCCTGGCAAGTACATTTCTATCAACTGGTGTATTCTCTCCCTCTTCTCTGATTACATGAAGCTCACTTACCTTTCAAGGTCCCATCGCTTCCAAGAAGCCTTCTCTGGTAACCAAACCTAGTGATCTCTTCCTCTTCTGAGATGGGCTCACTGGAATATATCAACTACTTCCTCATCCTTTCCTTTCTTCATAAACAGACTAGCAATGTCCTGAAGATAGCATTTTGTCTTTTTTTTGGGGGGGGCGTATTTTCCCCAACATGAAATAAAGGTTTGCCCCATAGCAGACACATAATGACCAAAATCAACTGTTCTATGCAGATACATCTCACCTAAGTATAAGCATCTACTGATTAAACAAATAAATGTAAAACAAAGTTTTAGCTAAGGTAAAATTCCCGTAACTTAAAATTAATCATTTGAACCATGTTATACAACCATCATCACTATCTAGTTCTAGAACATTTCCATCGCCCCAAAAGAAAACCTTATATTTATCAAACAGTCACTTCACATGTCTCCTTCTGGCAGCCACAAACCTACTTTCCGCCTTTTTGGATTTGCTTCTTCTGGATATTTTATATAAATGGAATCATAGGACATAAGGTCTTTTGTGCTTAGCTTGTTTCACTTAACATGTTTTCAAGGTTCATCCATGTTGTAGTACACATCATGTCATTCCTTTCTGTGGCTGAGTAAAATTCTGTTGTGTAAAAATATCACATTTTTTAATCTATCCATCAGTTGATGCACATTTGTGTTGTTTCCACCAAAAATAATAGTTCTAGCTTTTCTGAATAATGCTGCTATGAACATTTGTACCTAAGATTTTGTTTGAACACCTGTGTTCAATTCTGCTAACATCTTACTCAGGTAAAACAAATTCATTCACTATTAGCCTTATCCTAATTCCATAGGTAAGATAAATAACTTTTCTTTTAGTAAAATACTATCTTCATTAAAAGACATTTATGCTGTGGTACATATGCACAATGAAATACTATGCAGCCATAAAGAAGAACAAAAAGCATGTCCTTTCCAGCAACACAGATGCAGCTGGAAACCATCAATCTTAGTAAACTATTACAGAAACAAAAAATTAAATACCGCATGTTCTCACTCATAAACAGGCCTTGATCACTGAACACACAAGCACAAAGGTGGGAATAACAGACACTGAACAATGCTAAAGGAGGGAGGGAAGGAGGAAGGATAAGGGACACACAACCACATACTAGGAACCAGGTCTACTACCAGGGGGAAAGAGGGCTCACTAGAAGCCCAAACCTCACCTGCACACAATTTACTTTGGCAGTAAATCCTCACATGTACCTCACAACTCTAAAACTTTTTTTAAAATTATGCTCATAAGTAAATTTAACTGGTTTTGTATCCCAGAATATTTTTAATTTTATTATAGTTTGTGTTATGTTTTGTATCAGAGACTACACTTTCCAACATCTATACTTCTTTAATAGTATCTCATTTCAGCACTTGGATGATTCTTTCATAAGAAGTAGACCTGATTCCTAGATGTGTTCATTATTCTTCCCTATTTTAACATTGTTTGGTGTTAAGTACTGGTAAGTAATATTTGTTGAGAGTTTACTGTGTGCCTACCACTGTGCTAAATGCAACACTCTTTGAAGTACATACTATTGTCATTTCACAGGTGATGAAAAGAGGCTTAGAGAGCTTAGGTAGCCTGCCCAAAGTCACCAAGTCAGGGGTAGAGATGGGATGCCAGCTCAGATTGTCACATTTCATACAGCAATGAATGAATTCCAAGGGTCCTATCGATATAAAGGACAACAGGATGTTCCAGTGTGGGAAGCATGGTTTTGCGGGGACTGCTCCTGTGGCTCACTCTGGAGCTTGGGATGTGACGGTGGAAATAAGTGAGAGATGTGAGCCAAAGACACCTGACCTCATATCACTTCATCCCAGTAAGAAAAATGGGAGGGCAAAAAAAAAAGCATTCCACTACTAGACTTTAGGAGAAGTGTCATCTAAGGATCCAGAAAAACATTCATGATCCACAGACTTTTTCTGATTTTTTTTCTGACAGATTACAATGAATGGGAGGAAGATGGAGAGAGAAAATGAGAAGATTTGCTACTGGATCAACTTGGAGGAGTGCTTTTTTTTAGATTCTAAAGAATGGGATTCTGCTAACACTGTTGATGTTTTGGGCACTGGATTTGCTACCTAGAAAAGTAAAACAACCACCTATGGTGGTACTAGTCTATTGCTTTCTGAAACAGAGTTCTGTGGTTATGAAAGTAAGGGTGAATTAATAGCTTTAAATAAAGCTCTAGGCCCTCCAGGATTCAAATCATGTGAGAGTTTACGGTTTCCCATCACTGCTAGAGTATTCATTCTACATTAAACATGGGGTTTTAATTTTTGAACTTTTTATTGAATTATAAAATACACACTAAAAAGAACACAGATCAAAGTTGAACAGCTCAATAAATTTCCACAAACTGAACACACTCATTCAGCCAGCACCTAGATTAAACATAACAATGCCAGCATCCCAGAAGCCCTCCTTTGGCAGGACTTTAATTCTGACACAAAATTAAGTTTCATTACCCATCTTATGTCTAAAAAAGCATTTAGTATTGCATACGCTACTTGGGATACAACAACAAAAAGCAACATATAACCTTCCTATTTTTTCAATAAATGCTGCACCTATGCAGAACCCAAGTTTGGCATGGCACTCATCCCTCAAAGCATGGAGTAGGAAGTTCCTCTAAATCACACAAACTGAACCAAATGAATAGACCTAATGGCAATGAATTGAAAATTAATGAACTAATCAGAAGAGTGTTTAACCCAATCTTTTTGCCACCTGTAAAGTCTCCCCTTCCCCTTCTCCACTTCAAAGGAATCTATATCATTGGCAAAACCAAATATCCATTTAGTAAAATCTAAACAAACTGTAAGCGGAGGAGGGAGTGGAAACATAATGAAGAAAATAAAGCCACTTGCCTCTCTGCAATGCACTTGCTTCTTCTGTAATGGATTTGTTATGATAATCTATAATCAAGGTACAATGACAGACTTAATTACAAGGAGGTCTAAGTGACCTCAAGCAAATTATATATTGCCCTCTCCTGGATACAAACCTCATTAAGCCAAATACTCCCAGTCAGGAAACCTCTTATCTCAGAGACAAAAGGATTCCTACTGGCCAATAAGCACCAGCTGTCTGAACACTTGGGGTAAAAGGGCTCTCCAAAACCCATTACAACTAGAAAAGGTTTTCCCCATCCTGTCTCACTCCAGTCTGTATTTTGTGTCTAACTTAAAAAAAAAAAGCGGGGGGGGGGGGGGGGGAATGGAGAAAAACCACCAACAAAAAAACACACGAAATGGGAAAATATAAACCCTTTAAAAAAAACCCACACGCAAAGGCGAAATAAATAAAAAAATTTTAAAAAAAGGGGGTAAAAAACCCCAA
>CAUYQG010223012.1:0-28958 GCA_963574415.1 Tarsius wallacei | reverse complement strand
CTGAGGTGAGTGGATTGCCTGAGCCCGCGGGTTCGAGACCCGCCTGGGCAACTTGGCGAGACCTCATCTCTACAATAAATAAAGAAAATCAGCCGGGTGTGGTAGCGCGCGCCTGTAATTCCGGCTACTCGGAAGGCTGAGGCGGAAGGATCGCTGAAGCCCAGCAGGTCGAGGCTGCGGTGACCGGGAGGGGCCACTGCACTCCAGTGGGCGACAATGAGACTCCAACTCAAAAAAAAAATAAAAATAATAAAAATAAAAAATAAAACTTTTGCCTGAATAATTTTAGGGTCAACTATGAAATTAATACGAAAAATTAAAAATTACCTAAGATAAATGACAACAATGAAACAAGTTATCAAGCCTTTGGGACACAGCCAAAGCTATGCTCAGAGAACAATTTACAACACTTAAGTCCTATATTAATAAGACTGAAAGATCACACAACAACCACCTAACATCACACCTCAAGGAACTAGAAAATCATGAACAAGCCAATACAAAGCTAGCAGAAGAAAACAAATAACAGAGACTAAATCAGAACTAAATGAAATTGAAATAAAATAAATACAGAGGATCAATAAAAATAAAGTTAGTTCTTTGAAAAGATAAACAAAATTTATAGACTACTAGCTAGATTGATTAAGAAAAAAGGAGAGAAGAGGGAAATTAGTGCAATCAGATGTGAAAAATGGAGACATTGCAACTTACGCAACAGAAATTCAAAAGATCATCCCGGACTATTATTAATAGCTTTATTCAAACAAAAGAGAAAATCTAGAGAAAAGAGATAAATTCTTCAAAATCCTGAATCAGGAAGAAAGCAACCTCAAACAGACCAGTAACAAGTAGCAAGATTGAAACAGCAATTAGAAGTCTCTCAAAAACAACCACAAAAACGTCCAGGACCTGATGGACTTACAGCTGAATTCTACCAGACATTCCAAGAAAATGGGTACCAATTTTGCTGAAGCGATTTAATTGAAGAGGAGGAAATTCTCTCTGTCTCATTCTATGTGGCCAATATCGCTCTGATACCAAAGCCAGGAAAAGACATAACAAAAAAAGAAAGAAAGAGAAAGAAATATATAGATCAATATTGCTTATGAATATAAGTGTGAAAGTCCTCAATAAAATATTGTCAAACCAAATTCAATAGCATATGAAAAAAAATACATCCCAACTAAGTGGGTTTTATTCCTGGAATGCAAGGGTTGTTCAAAAAGCACTGCTCAATAAAAGTGATAAACTACATAAACAGATTTAAAAACAAAAATCATAGGATCATTTTAATAGACACAGAAAAAGCATTTGATACAATCTAGGCTCCATTCATGATAAAAACCCTCATCAGAATAGGAATAGATGGAACATTTCTAAAAATAATAAAAGTCATACATGACACACTCACAGCCAATGTCACCCTGAATTAAGAAAAATTGAATGCACTCCTCCTCAGAACTGAAATGAGCCAAAGATACCCACTTTCACCACTTCTATTCAGCATAGTACTGGAAGTCCTAGCCAGAACAATCAGGCAAAATAAAGAAACGAAGCATATCCAAATTGGAAAATAAGAAATCAAATTTTCTCTGTTTGTCAATGATAGGATCTCATATTTAGATCATTCTAAAGACTCCTTCAAAAGAATCCTAGACTTGATAAATCAATGCAGTAAAGTTTCAGGATACAAAATTAACACACACAAGTCAATAGCAGTGCTGTAGACCAATAGCAACCAATATGAGAATCAAATCAAGAGCTCAATTCCATTTATAATAACAGCCAAAAAGCTAAAATACTTAGAAATATGTTTAACCAAGGAGGTGAAAGATCTGTACAAGGAGAACTACAAAACGCTGATGAAAGTAATTTCAGAGGACACAAACAAATGGAGAAATATCCCCAGCTCATGGATTTAAAGAATCAACATTGTTAAAATGACTATATTATCCACAGTAATCTACAAATTCAACAATATCCCTATCAATCTACCTACATTATATTCACGGAATTTTTTTTTAATTCTAAAGCTCATATGGAACAAAACCAAAAAAGAGCCAGTATATCAAAGCAATCCTAAGCAAAAAGAATAAAACTGGAGGCATCATATTACCTGACTTCAAATTATACTACAAAGCTGTAGTGACCAAAACAGCATGTTACTGGTACCAGATCAGACACTTGGATCAATAGAACTGAATATAAAATACAGAAATAAACCCAAATACCTATAACCAACTGATCTTCCATAAAGCAGACAAAAACGTACTAGGGAAAGACACTTTATTAAACAAATGGTGTTGGGAAAATTAGATAGTTATATGCACAAAAATGAAACTTGATTCCTGTCTTTCCCCATACAAAAATTCACTCAAGATGGATTAATAACTTAAATGTCATATCTGAAACCATAATAATTCTAGAAGAAAACCTAGGAAAAACTCTTATGGACATTGACTTACAGAAAATTTATGGCTAAAATTCCAAATGCAAATGTAACAAAAATAAAAGTAAACAATTGGGACTTAAAAGCTTTGGTACAGCAAAGAGACCATTAACAGAGCAATCAGACAACCTACAGAAAGGGAGAAGATAATAACAATCTATACATCTGACAAAGGATTAATATCCATTATCTACAAAGAACTCAAACAAATCAGCAAGAAAAGTGCAAATAATTTCATTTAAAATGGGCAAACCTAGAATAACTTGAGTTCTTCTGGGTATATTCCCAGAAGGGGGATTGCTGTGTTATATGCAAGGTCAATTTCTAATTCCGTAAAAAATTGCCTCTGTTTTCCATAGAGGTTGAACATGTGTGCACTCCTACCAGCAGTGTGGAAGCATATCTTTTTCTCCACATCCTTACTAGCATCTGGAGTTCAGTGGTATCTCAATGTGGTTTTGATTTGCATTTCTTTGATGATTAGTAAGGTTGAGCATTTTTTTATGTGTCTGCTATCTGTATATGTGTCTTCTTTTGAGAAGTATCTATTCATGTATTTTGCCCACTTTTGAATTGGGTTGTTCATTTTTTTCCTTTCAGCTTGAGTTCCTTATAGATCCTGGATGTTAGGCCTTTGTTAGATGAATAGTTAGCAAATAATTTTTTCCCAATTCTGTGAGTTGTCTTCCCACTCTCTTGATAATTTAATTTGCTGTGAAAAAACTTTTCAGTTTGATGAGGCCCCACTTGTCTATCTTATCCTTTATGGCATATACTTTTGGGGTCATGATCAGGAATTGGCTACCTATTCCAGTGTGCATAAGGGTGTCTCCTGCATTTTCTAAGATTCTTATAGTTTGAGGTTTTACATTTAGGCCTTTGACCCATTTAGAGTTGATTTTTTGTATGGTGATAGGTAGGAGTCCTGTTTTATTCTTCTAAATATGTTCAGCCAGTTTTCCCAGCACTATTTGCTGAATAAGGTCTCCTCTTCCCAGTGGTTGTTATTAATGGCTTTGCCAAAAATTAGTTGGTTGAGAGCTCAGGTTTTTGTTTCTAGAATCTCTGTCTTGTCCTACTGGTCTATATGCCTGTTCTTTTACCAGTACCAGACTGTTTTGATTATTGTAGTCTTCTGGTAAAGTTTAAAGTTTGGAACTGTGATACCTTCTGCTTTGTCACATGCATATTAATTGTAGCACTATTCACAATAGCAAAAACATAGAACCAACACTGCTGCCCATAGAAAGTGGACTGGATAAAGAAAATGTGGTAAATATACATGAGGGGTATCACACAACCGTAAAGAAGGACAAAATTATGGACTTCAGATCAACTTGGAAGGATTTAGAATCTATCATACTTAGTGATCTATTGCAGAAACAAAAATATGAATACCACACATTCTCACATATAAGTGGGTCCTGTGCATTCATCACAATACTATAAGAAAGAGATCAGCAGTAGTGGGCTACAGTCAGGGGAGGGAGGGTGAGAGTATGCAACATCACTAAGGGTACCTGACCCTAAACCAGGGGAAGTGAGGACCAGATGGGGGACCAAACTTCACTTGAACATAAACTATTTATGTACCTAATCCTGACTTGTACCCCACATCTTTACAATCAAGAACTAAAGCAGGCAAACATTGTTAACAGATGTACCATTTGATCCCACAATCCCACTACTAGGTATCTACCCAAGGAACGAAAGTTTTGTATAAGAAGGACACCTGAACTTGCCTGTTCATAGCAGCAAAATTCACAATTTCAAAGATGTGGAATTAATCTAAATGCTCATCAACCCATCAGTGGATAATAAAAATGTAGTATATATACAATATGTAATTCTATTCAGCTACCAAAAATAATAAAATGTCTTTTACAGCAATTTGTATGGAATTGAAGAACATTATCTTAAGTGAACAAACTCGGGAACAGAAAACCAAAAAATTGCATGTTTTCACTTATAAACGGGAGCTAAATAAATAAGTGCAAAGATATAGAGAGTGATATGATAAACACTGGAGACTCAGAAAAGTTGAGGAAGGGATGGTAGTACTTACTGACTACAATATGCACAGGTGGGTGTGGTGGGTATACTTAAAGCCCAGACCAAAAACTATTTGGACTCACCAAAGCTATTAAATAAGAAAAAAAAAAAAGAATCACGGCATAGAACTGAAGACATTCATAGTCCCATGAAACACACGGCTGTGTTGAAGGGATGCCTACCTAAAATAGGTATTTATGGATTTGTTATTATTTGCTATTGATCTACATGTTTATCTCTGTGTCAATATACATTATTTATAAGCTAACTCTTAGTTTGAGTAAGCTCAGAATCTAGACTGCCAAATAAACCGGTATATGTATATATATTCACATATATACACACACAGAGAGAGCAAGATATATCTGTGTGTGTGTGTGTGTGTGTGTGTGTGTGTGTGTATGTGTGTGAAACTATTTTGCTAAAGTCTATCTGATTGGGCTTTTACCACAACCTTACCACTTTATCCAGCAACAGCAGAATACACATTCTAATTTAGCTCACATGGAATATTTTCCAAGACAGATCACATTCTCAGCTATAAAACACATTTAAACACATTTCAAAATATAGAAATTATACAGTGTAGGATCTCGGACTACAATGAAATTAAGTAAATATAATTAGGATACCTAAAAAATACCCAAATACTTCCAGATTAAACAGCACACTTCTAAATAACACGTAGGTAAACAATGAATTCTCAATGAATTCGATGATAAATTTTAAAATATAAACTTTGTTTTATTTTTATTTTAAAGATGTGGGGTATAATTCAGGATTAGGTATGTAAATGGTCATTGTACAGGTAAATTTTGAGCCTCATTTAGGGTCCCACTTCACCTGGTTTGAAATCAGGTACCCTTGCTGATAAAGTGTGCCACTGGCCCAAGTAGTTTCCCACTACTGCCAATCCCTTTCTTATAGTATTATGATAATTGTTCAGGGTCCACTTTTGAGTGAGAACATGTGGTATTCAGTTCTTTGTGTCTATGGTAGATCACTCAGTATTATAGACTCTAAGTCCATCCAAGTTGCTGCAAAGTCCATAATTTTGTCCTTCTTTATGGCTGCATAATATACCATCATGTATATTTACCACTTTTTTATAACCAGTTCACTTTCAAGGGGCAGCACAGTTGGTTCTTTTTTTTCTATTGTTAATAATGTGGTAATAAACATGTATGTGCAGGTATCTTTTTCATGGAGTGATTTGAGTTCATTTGGATATATTTCCAGAATGGTGATTGCTGGGTCATATGGAAGGTCAATTTTTAGATATTTTAGGAATCAACACACTGTTTTCCACAGAAATTGTACTAGTTTACAATCCCACCAACAGTGTAGAAGTGTTCCCTTTTCTGTGCATCCTCTCCAGCATCTGTTGTTTTTTTGAGTTATTGATGATGGCCATCCTGACTGGTGTTAGTTGGTATCTCAGTGTGGTTTTAGTTTGCATTTCTTTGATGATTATCGAAGCTGAGCATTTTTTTCACTTTTCTGTTGACTGCTCATACATCTTCTTCTGAGAAGTTTCTGTTCATATCTTTTGCCCACTTTTAAGTACAGCTTTCTTTTTTTAGGTATGTTTGAGTTCCTTGTAGATTCAAGATGTTAGACCATTGTCAGATATACAGTTGGCAATTTTTTTTTCCATTCTGCGGGCTGTCTCCTCACTCTTGATGGTTTCTTTTGCTTTGCCAAAGCTTTTCAGTTTTATGAGGTCCTAATTGTCCATCTTATTTCTTATGGCATGGGCATTTGGGGTTTTGGTCAGAAATTGGTTGTCAGTTCCAATTCCCATTAGTGTGTCTCTTTCATTTTCTAAGGTTTTTATAGTTTGAGGTTTTATATTTAGGTCTTTGGTCCATTTAGAGTTGATTTTTGTGTATGGTGATAGGTAGGGACCTTGTTTTATTATTTTTTCTTTTTACTTTTTGTTTTTCTTTTTCTTTTTAATAAGATGTGGGGTACAATTCAGCGTTAGGTATACAAACATTGATTATGCAAGTACCCTTGTTAATGAGGCATGCCCCTCCCTCCCCTAGCAGTTTCCCTCAACGACCAGTCCCACACCCCTCCCCTGAGAGTTTCCACTACTGCCAATCACTTTCTTATAATATTATAATTGTTCAAGTTCCACTTATGAATGAGAACATATGGTACTCTGTTCTTTGTTTCTGTGATAGATCACTGAGAATGATCGCCCCTAAATCCATCCAAGTTGTTGCTGTCCATATGCTTGTCCCTCTTTATAGCTGCATAATATTCCTTTGTGTATATGTACATTTTTTTATCCAGTCCAGCTTCAGTGGGCAACATGGTTGGTTCCATGTTTTTGCTATTGTGAATAGAGCTGCAACAAACACATGTGTGCAGGTATCTTTTTTATAGAATGATTTGAATTCCTCTGGGTATATTGCCAATAGGGGAATTACTGGGTCATATGAAATGTCAATTTCTAATTCTTTTAGAAATCAGCACACTGTCTTCCAAAGAGGTTGCACTAGTTTGCATTCCCACCAGCAGTGTAGAAGCATTTTTTTTCTCTGCATCTTTGCCAGCATCTGTATTGTTCGTTTGCTTTAATCTCCCACATGTGATCAGTCAGTTTTCTCAACCCCATTTACTGAATACATTCTCCTCTCCCCAGGGGTTGGTGGTGGAGGCTTTGTCAAAGATGAATTGGATGAAAAATTGAGGTTTTGCTTCCAGAATCTGTATCCTGTTCCACTGGTCTATATGCCTGTTCTTGTACCAATACCAGGCTCTTTTGATTATCGTAGACTTATAATAAAGTTTAAAGTCTGAAAGTGTGAAACTTCACACGTTTTCTGTTGCTGCGGATTGTTTTGGCTATTCATGGTCATTTATGCTTCCATATGAATTTCTGTATTGTCATTTCCAGGTCTGAGAAGAATGATGCTGGTAATTTAACAGGCAGAGAACTGAAAGACCTTTACAATGAAAACTACAAAACACTGCTCAAACAAGTCAAAGATGAAATAAACAAATGGAAAAATATTCCATGCTCATGGATTAGAAGAATCCACATCGTTAAGATGTCCATCCTACACAAGGCAATCCACAGAATTAAAATATAAATTTTTAACTAGATAAAAATGAAGATACAACTTGTCAAAAATTGTGGAATGCTGTGACAGTAGTGCTTAGAGGAAAACACATAGCACTGAATATACATATTAGAAAAGAAAGAAGATCTAAAATCAGTAACCGTAAAATCTTATTTTTGAAAAGTAAAAAAAGATGAGAAAGCAAAATCCAAAGCAAAGATATAGAAATAAATAATAAAATGTGAATATTCTCATCCATAACCATGGTATAGCTCTCAATTCATGTTGGTCTCTTTTAATACTACTTAGAAAAATTCCATAGCTTTTGCTCTAATTATTTAGCACACTTCTGCTTAGTTTTTTTAGGTATCTAACATTTTTGAAATAACATTGCATATGATTTCATGTATACTTATTATTTGTTTTATTTTAAATATGTCCTGCCAGATATCAGAACATGCTTCAGAGCATTTAAGTCTTCAGTTTTGAAAAATTGTTCTTGAAACGTTATCTCACTCCATTCACCCCATTTCCTCTACTCTCTCCCTGTAGAATTCTGATTTGAAAGATGTTAGCATGTGTAGATTTACTTTCTATTTCCCTCAATTTGTCATTGATATGACATTCTTTAACTGTCTATACTATCTTTTGAAAAAATTCCCTAGTTTTACCCTTTAGCTCACTAATTTCTGCTTTGTTTTCTGTACTGTATATTGGTTATATTTTTATTTCTCTGTCAATATTCAACTATGTACTGAATGACTATTATATATTATGTATATCTATTGATGTGTGGTATGAAGAAAACTAAAAGCACACTTAGAGAATCACCTTTAGATAGAGTGGTCAAACAATCTTCTCTGAGGAAATGGCAACAGAGCAGAGTCTTGAATTAAGTGAGGGCATGGTCCATGCAGTAACATGAAAAAAGACTAGATATAAATACACAAATGGGAAATGTGCTTCAACCAAGAAGCCAGTGTGGTTTAAGCCTATTGAGAAGGAAGAGAATGAAAAAAGATGGAGCTAAAGTGCTGGGCTTGGGCAGATTATACAGAGCACTGGATAGCATGATGAGGACTTTTGATTTTATTCATGTATGGCAATCAGCTAGTGGAATGCTTTGAACAGCACTTTGAATTGAGGAGTTCCACTTACAGGGGAAAGGCATACTCTAATTTATATTATAAAAGGATATTTCATGCTGCTTTGATAAGAATAGGTTTTAGGAGGAAAAGGATGGAAGCAGAGAGACCAATTACAGAGACTATTACAGTAACTTCAACAAGAATTGATGGTGGCTTGGTTTTTGGGATTCTAATTTCAGTAATTTTTCCCCACGATCTCCAATTGACTTTGCCATTTGCCCTAAAAGGAGAAGCAGGTATTTAAAGCAAAAGGACTGAATTGTCAGAGTATGTATGCTAAGATAGCTATGTAATTACCCTGTTAGCTTTCCTTAAGTCCCTGCCTGCTTCTAGCTCCTTCTATCTCCAGTGTAAATCACATTTGCTACTGATTCTCCCTTTTTGGTGACATAATGTTCTCACATTTAACCTTGACTGAAACTTCCTTCTGAGACTCTGTCTTCCATCTGAGACTATCTACTTTTCATTTTTTGTTTTGCTTTGTTTTTTGTTTTTTTGAATTGAAGTCTCACTCTGTTGCCCAGGCTGGAGTGGAGTGGCGCTCTCATGGCCACCTCAGTGTCAACCTGCTGGGCTCAGGCTATTCTTCCACCTCACCCTTTCAGGTAGCTGGAACTACAGGTGTGAGCTACCATGCCCAGCTAATTCTTTTGATTTTTATTTTAGAGATGAGGTCTCATCAAGATGCCCAGGCTGGTCTCGAACCCATTGCTCAGGCAATCCTCTCATCTCAGCCTCCCAAAGGGCTGGGATTACAGGTTTCAGCCACCGTGCACGGTCCACTTTCCAATTTTTAATGATCTCTTATAGTTTCTCTGTCTTCTTATCTCTATGTATGTGTAAATGCATATCTGTATGTGTATGTATGCATATATATAATACTTCTCATTTTATATATTCTTTATTATATTTATGATTTTGTGGATTTTGTACCAGAGTAAAAACAATTGTCTTTATGCTTAACCATATCTTTGAAGCTGTAAGGTAGATTTTAAAATATTTTTTTAAATGGTTCCTTGAACAAAACATACCATATATCAAATTGCAGAGTCCCTATAAATTATACTATATGAACACTTTTGGTGACAAGCAAACACTTAATTTTTTTGATATTTGATGTTTCAGAAAAAGTTTAGTAATCTGATGGTTGGTATTGATTATTAAAACGTAAGGCATTAACACTGTATTATAGCCACTGTATAAAAAGATTACTCAAGAGGTTTCTGCTTCAGATAATTACAGGATCTATTGTCCCCCAAATCTTGTCTGGTTAGTTATGTTGGTAAGAGCACAAAACAAATGAAATTCATAAATTCTAAGCACAGTTAGTTCTCTGGATTATAGGGCACCGGCTCTCAGCAGCCATTTCCAGGAAGGGTGCTTTCAGTTATCATAAGCCAGTTATTTTATGGCCTGTCTTCTAATTATGTATCCCCTCCAGCTTAGAAGCACTAGAGAACACAGCTTAATGATGGACTAACCTTCTGCTTCTTTCTTCCTTTAACTTAAGATTGCACAGAAGGTAGTATTAGAGTGGATTGTACTGTGTCCTCTATCATGATAAGCCATTATTATTCAAATAAGAAAAAAAGATCCTTACAATAGTGTTGGGACAAGTTAGAGTTGTGCAAAATAAATGAATGAAGAAATTGCAACCTAGATCCCAAAGAATAGAGACAAAATGTGGAATTCTCTATAATGAGGTCTGAAATTTTCCTTTGAGAAAAATGGAGACAGAGTAGCAGTGAGCACTGCCATCAATGGTTTCTGAACATTGAGAAACTATGGGGGCATAAAAAAGATAGAAAAATTAGGTCTGCCTAGAGCAAAAAAAAAATAATTTGAAAAATGCAAAAAATATATTTTAGTAAATAAAATATGGTTTCCATTGACATTTGGTAGATAAAAGACCATTCAGGCAGCTAACAATCTTTCCATATTATCAATGGCTACTTGTGATAATGAATGGTTGAGTATAATGCTACTTTTGTTAGCACTCCTTCAAGAAATATTATAAATGAATCATTAATTCAGACCTGCAGCCTGCCAGTATGATGTTATATCACTGTTCATAGATTTCTATCCTCAGATCCCTCACCATCACTTTCAGAAAATTACTTGCCTACACAAAACCAGTTCTCCAGGAGTGGGAAATAATACTGGGAGTTAATATTGAGAAGAAACACACAAGTGTAATTCTTAGGATTGTTTATAATAATATAATAATGCAATTATGATGATGACGATGACTCTTTTCTTTTAATATAACCTCAAAACAATAGTGAAACACTGATATTGTTGCAACCAAGAAAGAACACATTCCAAAGAAAAACTATTCTCCTCTGAAACCAGTATGAATGACATCTTTACGCAGATCCAAGACTAACAATCACAAGGTGCTCCCTCTCTTAGATCATTCAGGCTGCTATTTAAAACAAACAAACAAAAAATACCTTAGACTGGGTAATTTATAAATAACATCAATTCATTGCTCACAGTTTTGGAGCCTGGAAAGTCTAAGATAAAGGTGCCGATAGATACAAAGTATTTTTCTCATAGATGTCACCTGCATCCTCACATAGTGAAACAGGGACAGGGTATGAGGCTCTCTGAAGCCTCTTTTGTAAAGATCACTGGTCCACATCAATGAGAGTGCAGCCTTCATGATCTAATATCCTCATACATATTCCACCTTCTAATAGCATCTCATTTTGCATGAAGTTTCAAAATATAAATTTTGGGAGGACAATATATTCACTCTCTGAGCATTAACCCTTTCTTTTCTTCTTTTTATTTATTTATTTATTTATTAGCATCCCTTCCCTCGTCATTTCTCTTTCCCTCTTTCATGAACACAACTCAACAAGTTTATTGATGACACAATACTGAGAGAACATTTCCACTAACACTTAAATAACCCTATGCCCTAAGGTTTATCCTAACCCGGATTAAATAATATCATTATTTTCTCACAATTGAGTCTCCTTAGAATTTTATGAAATATTTAAGAAAAAGAGGGCTTATTGGAATTTTCCCCATCATTTGAATCTCACTTACAAGGATTAATGAGCAGGAGATGGAAGCTTTTGTTGTAAGAATAGAATAAGACTTAGAGCCTCTATAACAACTATTTGTTGATTTAGTAGAAATTGTGTTTCACTAGCAGGGTCATTCATCAGTATGAGGCAATAGCAGCAATGTGCACAGGAAAATCAATTTTCCAGAAGACTCAAAGCTTACCAGAAGTCTTATGCTTTGAAGACAGGAGATTCACTTTGGTTGCTGACGAGTAAAAAGGAAGAATAAAAATGAGCATTTTAAACCAAGGCACACATCATCATTGCTCTGTGCCAAGTTTTATCAGTCAAAGCAGTTTAACAAAATTTTATGGATTTAGTGACCTTTCTATAGTGGAAATAAAGCATTTGGGTTTTAGAAAATCTGAAACACCCAGCAATTCAGACAGAAGTTATGAATATGAGTTATCATTGTTGTCGTCATTGTCATCATTATCATCATCATTATCAGAATTATTTAGGAAGGTTAGTTAATTACTGACTGTAAAAACTGATTGTATTTTATTTCTCTAAAAACCATAATGCAGAATCATACTACTTAATTACTCATTCATTTGCATTTTTATACTTATTTTCTACCTAACATTTTTTCTGTTACATTTAGGGTTAATAACAGAGAATATCATAAGTATGTTTTTCATCTAGAGTAGAGCCCTATCACCAGTTCTTCAATCTATTCCTGCCTTTTGAGGAAATGCCATTTGATGAAATGACAGCTGAAATAAATCTTGAGTGGGGCTCTACAGCTCTGAAGTAAGTGGAAAAGATCACTGACTACCTTGAAAGGCTGTGGGATAAAGGAAAGTACCCAAAACAGCACTGGTCAAAATGAACAGGCTATGGATATTGGGTCATTTGAGATGGCACGTGGGGGAAGAAAGACACATTTGCATTAGAACACTTGAAGAGAGTGTGAAAAGGTAAAATATTTAGAAATCACTCATTGCTAAACTTTACTGAAACCTGACACTACAATATCTAACTAACCTGTTGACTATGTAATACCTTAGAAGTGGAAAGCTTGAAATTAATTTAGATTGAAAAGGTATACTTAGGCTACCAATCTTTTTTTTTTAATGACAAGCAACCTCCTGCTTAGTAAATCGTACTTATACAATATAACCTTGTCTTCTAATTTTACAGATTTTAAAGCTGAGGCTCAAAGAAGGGAAAAATTCACCCAAAATTACCCAAACAGAATGTTGACAGCCATCTATGAAAGCCAGGTCCTAAAAATGGCAGCCACGAGCACCTTTCTAACATCATTGATTGTTTCTGCAACTAGCAGAAAATGAGATCAAGTGGCAAAAGTCTAATACCATTTTGTAAAATATGTTTTCCTTTTCAAAATCCCAGACTGTCCTGGCCCTGGAGAGAATAGAAATCATTTACCAGTTATGTTGTATTTACCTCTGAAATTATGTGCCTCCACTACTCAGGAAACACTGTCTTCTAAAGTCAAGTTCAGGAGAACTGCATATAAGATGGCAGCAGAGCCAGTTAGACTAAGCGAGTTCCAGTGTGAGTGAGTGAGAATATGGAAAACTTTGCGTACATGTTGGTGAATAAGTAGGTGTGTGACTGAGTAGGGATTTGGGAACAAGTGGCCAGGTCTTTCCTGGTTAGGTGGCTGGTGCTTCAGTTGCTCTTTGTGGTCACTAGTGCTTCCTAGGGCACAGAAGCTGAGCACCATTTTTAAAAAAAATCAACAAAGCCCTTCCTGGGAAGAAGCTGCAGGGTGACACAGCTGGCTCCAGGCTCTGTCTCACCACTGCAGTACCTGGCCAGACTCTGGCAGCAAGCGTTGTGGAGGGAGAACCACAAGGGAGCCCAAAGACAGAGCTCCACTGAAGAAGAAGAAACAGGCACCCTGCCACCATCTTGAAAACTTGGCAGGAAAATGCTCAAGCTTGCTCACCACATAGCACAGACCACACCTGATCTCTGTGACTTGTGAATTAACAAATCGGGGTTGATCATGACCTAGAGAAAATATTCCAAAGGAATAAACTCCCGAGAGACAGGACAAGGGCTGTCTCTCAGGTGCACTATGACCTACCTTGATTCAACTGCATGACAAAGAGTGTGACCAGAAAAAGACAAGGAAGACTTCCAAAGAGATCAGTGGTAAGTCTGAGGCTAACCCATCCAACCTCCTCCTCTCCAGCAATCCTCTGAAAGTTAGACCCACATGACTGAGGCATGACTGAGAGGGATGAACTCAAGCAAAGCCTGGACAAGAGTCACATCAGGGGGACTATATTCCAGGATAAACCTGGCTGGGGCACCCCCCGCCAGTACCTGGAGAAGAGACAATCCTGCACCACCCCACTGGAGGGGATCCCCTGACCATACTAGAGTGGGAGGGGAAGACTGAAGACCCACCCACACGCACTGCCCCCTCCTCCTTTCCCAAGTAGGACATCGGGGAGATTGTGAAAGAGCTCAAAGCTCTGCAAGAGGCAGCAGAGGGGCAGCTGAGAGGAAAAATTACAGAACCTGTCACAAGAGGGCAGGTTTTGTGTTGCTGTTTGTCTGTTTGTTATTTTTTTATACTTTTCCTTTGTGCATGAATGTATATGTGAGGGCTTGATTCCCCTCATTCTTTTTTTCTCTTTCTTCTTTTATATTTTGTTTTCTGTTTATGTGTGTACATGAAGGTTTGAGTATTTATCTTTTGGTTTTGTTTGTTTGCTTGTTTTTGCTTTTTTGTTCTTGTCTTTTATTTAGTTCAATGTGTGTGTGAATACATGAGATATCAAGTGGGATCTCATCAAACTGAAAAGTTTCTGCAAAACAAAAGAAACCATCAAGAGAGTGGGGAGACAGCCCATAGAATGGGAAGAAAAAATATTTGCTCACTGTATATCTGACAAAGGCCTAACATCAGGGATCTACAAGGAATGCAAATGTGTCAAAAGGAAAAAAGACAAACAACCCATTAAAAAGTGGGCAAGAGAATTACAGGCAGCCAATAGACACATGAAAAAGTGCTCAGCCTCACTAATCATCAGATAGATGCAAATCAAAACCACATTGAGATACAGCTTAACCCCAGTAAGAATGGCCATCATTAATAATACAAACAATAACAGATGCTGGCAAGGTTGTGGAGAAAAAGGAATGCTTCTACACTGTTAGTGAGAATTCAACCTCTTTGGAAAACAATGTGGCAATGTCTGAAATAACTAGACATTGACCTTCCACATGGCCCGGCAATCCCCCTCCTGGGAATATACCTGGAGAAACTCAAACCATTTTACAAAAAAGATACTTTCACACACATTTTTTTGCAGCACTACACACAATAGAAAAAGCATGGAATCAACCATGCTGGCCATCGAAACTGAACTGTATTTTTTAAAAAGTGGTACTTATATATAATAGAATATTATATGGCCATAAAGAAGGATGAACATAGACTTTACATCAACTTGGATAGATTTAGAATGTATCACACCCAGTGACCTATCACAGAAACATAACAAAGTACTACATGCTCTTATTCTTAAGTGGACCCTGAACATTAACCACAATACTGTAAGAACAGGAATGGGAGTAGTGAGATACTGCTAAGGTGGGTGGGTAGGGGGGGCAACACAACATCAACAAGGGTACGTGATCTCACGCCAGGCAAAGTGAGGACCAAAGGGAAATCCAAACTTTAGCTGTATGATAACCAAATCCTGAATTGTACGCGCCACATCAAAAATAAATAAATAAATACAGTTCAGTACAATTGAAGAGTATTCATTGAGAGTACTCTGGTCTTTTATTAATAGTCTTAATGGAATTGAAGAACTTGAAGGCTCTCTCTCTTTCTTTGAGATAGTCACTTTAGCTTTTTCAAGTGTCTATTGTTGTTATCCTCATTTCACAAATAGGTACTTAAGGTCCTAAAAGGTGGCATCTTTCCCAAGACCACATAACCAATAAACTATGGATCAGTGATTAAACTTCAAATCTTACTCCTACAGTGCTTTGCATTCTTTACTCTTGAATTTGAATACTGCTGTGAAATATATTTGATGACTTCTCTGAAAATAAAATGAGTTAAAACCTCCAAGAGTTATGTATTTGCTTCAGAATCACAGTATGTGTGGTAGGCAGTAATAGAACCTGAGCTATTACCTAAAGGAACTAGAGTGGAAAAGAAACTGATGGCAAAAATTTCTATATTGAGATAGGAAATATTGGCTACATGGGGGACACATAAGGAAATGAAGATCAACGACTATTTTCTACAAATCCTTTTGAAAATTCAATACAATGGAAAAAGTAACTATTCATTTTATGAAATTATGATATATTTACACTTCATGATTTATTCAGAGCCAAGTACTGAGATGCGTTATGCAATGTGTGCTCATTTATGGAAAGGTGTCTTCAGAGGACAATTGGGTGCTAAATTTAGTATTTTCATATAAGTATGTTCTTTTCACTGGAAAAAAATGACACTTTCTTAAATTTCAAATAGGAAGTTCAGTAAATATTTTTATTCAGCATTTTTTGGGATGGATGAGATGCTTACAAATAAAATATTCTTTTAAATTAAGTGTTAATTTTTGTTTGCAGTGGTTTTCATTTTATGACAACTAAGAATCTTGAAAAGAATGAGAATTAAAGTTTCTTGAATTCTCCATCATGCAACTGTAAGAAGAAAAATATTTACCTGTAGAAATATGAGAATGCTTTTTCTGCTATGAAGGCAAAAAATGGCTGCTTTTAGGATAATCATGTTTTACAGTTTTATCTGGTTGCTAAAAGATGTTTGTATACATGCCTGGAATCCAATACTTGGTCCTGGTCTCCACAACACAGGGAAAACTCCCTTCAGTCTTATTTCACTCCGTTATCATCAACACATGAAGCCATCTTAATGAAACAATTACACCATTTTATAATCATTATCAAAGATCTTCAGTAGTCCTCAACAACTGGCATTAATGAATTTCCAGGATGATGACTCATTTAGTTGAATTAACACTGAATTTGGAACTAGACAAAGCCAGATTTTAACCCATGCTCTGCTAATGCATATCATTTACATATTGTTCAAACTTTCTGAAGTTAATTTTGTGCTTCTCTAAAGAAATTAAAATATAAATATCTAACTCAATTATTACTTTGAATATTAAAGGTAATATTGTAGATAGTTTTCAAAGGGCACAAAGAATTCCTTCCATTCTTGCTTGCATGTCACTTTTTAATGGGACTTCCCAGGGACTTCCATCAAAAAGTGGCCTATTTCTCTATTTCTTAACCTAAAACTAGTCTTATGTAAACTTTGTTCAATTGAACATTAGCAAGCAATGCAAGCAGAGTCTTGAAAAGTACTAGCACTCTGAGTCTTGCCCTCTCCTTCCCCTTTTCGAATCTAATCACCAAGTAAAAGTAGCTTAAGATAGTCTGCTGGGTGAAAAGAAATACATGACCCATTCACCCCCCTTTGCTGCAGTTGACAAGAAGTCAACTCCCAGAAGCTGACTGTAGATGTATAAATGAGTCCAGCCAAGATAATAAAATGAACCATCCAGGTGAGTCTAGCCTAAATTCCTAACTTGCAAAATCATAAACTAAATAAATAATTATTGATTTAAGCTATCAAAGTTTCAGGTAGATTGCTAAACAATAAACATTCAATGATAAAAGTGAATGTAAAGGGTCTATTATAGTCTGTGGGATGTATTAGATCCTTAAAAATGATATTTCTCCATCCTCCCTAATATGACTTGACCTGAACTTTAAAAAGTTCTGTTACTCATCTAGATGAACTTTTCCAAATCTTTGACATATCTGTCATGTTTCCTTCTCTCACTTTGCCAATGAACATCTACCTCTCCAAAATTCATTCTTTTTTAAGCATGAATTTTAAATCACAGTACCCCAGCATGGCCTTTGTTACCTACTGTAACTTAACATGATCACTTTTATTTTTCTGATCCTCTATTGCTTATAACTAAAATACACAATATGGCACTTTAAATATGAATGAACGAATCTTCAATAATTAATTTATATTTTGGGGTCTTCATTCAGTGAATAAATATTTATTGAATTATTACTAGATGCAATAATGTGATAAAATCTGGAGATGGAAAGATGAGTAAGACATATTCCTACCCCCAAGTTATTCCAAATATTAAGAAATGTAGAAAAACAATAGTGATGTGGTTTGATTTGTCCTATAAAAGAAGTATATACAGTGGTGGCACAAAGGCAAATTTGGAGGGTGAGAAAAATTTTTACAGAGGAACTCATATTTTAGAATTTTGCTTCCTCCATTCCCCATTGTCCATGCATCTCTCTGGTGAACTTAGTCTTCCAACATTCAGATGGAATAATATATACAAATTTTCTTTCTCAGTGTTTTTTGTTAAATTGGCATTATTATCCCTATTTTACAGATGAGTAAGTCATGTCTCAAGATGTCAAACAACTTGCCTAAGATCTTGTTTTATTTCTTCAAACTAGACTATAAGCATTTTGAGGACAGAGGTCACATCATCAAACTCTTTTCTCCATAAAGCATGTAAGACTAAATGATTTTCAATAAACACATACGGAATGAAAGATAAAAAAGAGTTAGATATAATAGTTCTTTATTTGGGGTTAAGCAATAATTCAGTGACATCCCCATTATCTTCAAGAGAGTCTACAGGCTCCTGAGGGACCGTGGTCAATGTATCTTTTAAAAGTCTCCTCTTTCTTGACTCATTATTACTATTTATGCTCTAGCCATACTAGGCTTCTCTCAGTTCTTAGAATGTGCCAAGCCTTTCTCTGGGTCTATAACACTTGCTCTTTTTTCTGCCTGGAATGATTCCCTCCTCTGTGTGCTTCCCTTCATTTCTATACCTGACCAGTCCTTACTCGTCCTTCAAATTTCAGCTTTAAGAAGCATCACTTCTTAAAGAAGGAAACCCTCAATACTCAAAGGAAACCAGATCCTCCTATTAGAAACACCCATATAATTTTGTGCATCTTTATAATTTTAAATGCATATTTACATTTTGTTGTTTCCTCTAGAGTAAGAATACTACCAATGTCCTTGATGAACATAGATGATAAAATTCTCAACAAGATCCTAGCAAACCAGATCAACAACACATCTCAAAAATCATCCACCACAATATAGTAGGCTTAATGCAAGGCTAGTTTAACATTTGCAAGACCATAAATGTAAGTAGATACATCAATGGACATAAAAACAAAAACCACATGATTATATCATTAGACATGGAAAAAGCTTTTGATAAAATCCAGCACCCCTTCTTGTTAAAAACCCTTGAATGGCTAGGCATAGATGGAGCATACTGCAAAATAGTAAGAGCCATCTACGAGCAATCCACAGCCAGCATACTGCTAAACAGACAGAAATTTGAACCATTTCCCCTGAAAACCAGAACAAGACAAGGATGTCCATTCTCACACCTCCTTTTCAACATAGTTTTGGAAGTCCTAGCTAAAGCAATCAGACAAAAGAAGGAGATCAGTGGTATCCAAATAGGTAGCAAAATAGGAAGTCAAGTTATCCCTCTTTGCAGACGACATGATTCTATATCTCAAAATCCCAAGAGAATCTGTAAAAAATCTCCTTGCAGTGGTTTGGAAGACGGTGGCCCAGCTAGTCAGACTATGCTGTCACTCTGAGTGAGTGAGTGTATGGAAAATTTAGTATATGTGTCGGTGAGTGAGTGAGTGTGTTGGTGGCTGACTGAGTGAGGGCTCAGGAGCAAGTGGCCATGGTTCTCCTGGTGCAGTGGCTGGTTCTGCAGCTGCTCAATTTGAATCCTAGTGACTCCCTGGATGCAAAAGTCAAGCGCCATTTTTTTAAAAAAACGGACAAAAGTTTTCCTGAAAAGAAGTGGTGGAGAGAGACTGCCAGCTCCAGGCTCTGCCTCACCACTGCAGAGAGAGAGAGACTTCCAGCTCCAGGCTTTGGTTCACCACTGCAGTGCCTAGCTGGACACTAGCAATGAGGGCTGCGGAGATAGCCCAGAGGCAGAGTCCCACGGGAGAAGATGAAAGAGACACCACGCCACCATGTTGAAAATGGGGCAGAGAAGTGCTTGGCTTGCTCACCACTGAGCAACAGACCTGATCTCTGTGACCAGTGGATCAACTACTCACGGGTTGATCGTGGCCCAGAGGGAATATCCTGAAAACACAAACTTTGGAGCGACCTGATAAAGGCTGAGTCTCAGGGGACCCTACCTGGATTCAGCAACAGAACAAAGGTTGTGGCCAGAAAAGCATGTGGAAGACCTCCAAAAAGAACAGTGTTGAGACTGGGGCTGAACCAATTCCCCTCATCCCCAGCAATCCTCTGAATATCAGACCCAAATGGCTGGGGCACAGCTGAGAGGGGCATACCCAGATAGAGCCTGGACATCAGCCACAATAGGAGAATTCCATTCCAAGATAGGCCTGACTGAGGCAACCCCCCCCCCCCCGCCCGCCATGAGTACATAACTGAAAAAGAGACAATCCCCCATCTCCCTACCAGAGAGGATCCCCTGGCCATAGGAGAGTGGGAGGGAGGACTACAGCCCCACTCACCCCATCACCCCTCCCCCTTCTCTCTTGTGGACACTGGGGAGGGACTCAAAAAGGTGGACGTTCTGCAGGAGATGGCAGAGAAGCTGATGAGAGAAACAATTACAGAACCTGCCACAAGAGGGAGGGCAGAATTTTTTTTTTTTCTTTTTAAATTTTTTTAATTTACAAATTTTTTTTTGCCTGATTGTTAATTTTTCTATTTTTAAAATATTTTTCCTTTGTACATGAATGTGTATGTGAGGGTTTGATCTGCATCCCCACTTTTCTTTCTTCTTTCCTTTTTCTTTCTTTTTTTTTTTTGTTTTCTGTTTATGTGTGTAAGTGAATGAATGAGTGCTCATCTTTCAGGGTTTTTTGTTATTTGTTGGAGTGTTATTGCGCTTTTGTTCTTCTCTTTTTATTAGTTTAAGGTGTGTGTGAATATATATATGAGGGTTCAATCTGAATTCCTACTTGTTTCCTTGTTTTTTTTTTTTCTTTTTATTGGTCTTTCTTTTTTTCTTCTTCATTCATTTTGGGCTAAGCGTGTGAATGTGTGTGTGTTTAGTTTTCCAGTCTTTGGTTGTTGTTGTTTTTTGTTTTGTTTCACTGTGTTGTTATTCCAGTTTGTTTTGGGGTGTGTGTGTGTGTGTCTGTGTGTGTGTGTGTTCAATTGCTTTTTGCTTTGGTTTCTGTTTTCATTGTTCTGTGGTTTTATTCATTATTATTTTTTTAAAGTTTTGTCTATCTTATTTCATACTACTTATCTCTGTTCTCATTATTGCTACTGTATCTTGGATTTGGGGGTACACACACATATCTATTGCATCATCATATAGAGTAAGGGTGGGGAGGGAGTTTCAGGGAACACATACCACAATAAGTGAACATTGTGATTTGCAAGTCATTGCTGAATCCTAGCTACCCAACCTCTACCTTATTTGACTTTCAAAACTACAAGAGACAACAAAGCTTCCCACCCACAGTCCTGTTTCAAAATGGAAAAAAGAATCCAGACCAGGACCAAGGGAAGAATAGAGGGCTGAGAAAACATCAGAAGCAAAAGCCTCTCCCACTGTCACTGAATAACAGGACTAAAGAGAAAAGGAAGAGATCTGTCACAAATGAGGGAAAACCAGTGGAAGATCACAGGGAATTTCAAGTGTAACAAAGAGAAAACACCTGAAAAATAAGAACTCAGAGATCAAACAATGAAAGTCACCAAAGACTGGCCCCAGAATGTGATGGGGATTAGGCAATGGATGGACAGAGTGAATAAGACTCAAGAAAGACAAGATGAAATACTGAATGAACTTGTAACAGAGGTTTTGGCCATAAAAAATTTTGCCCAGGAAATAAATAACAAGATGACAAGCATGGAAATCAGAATTAATCAAGCAGAAGAAAGAATCTCAGAACTTGAAGACAAGAACATGGAACTAACCCAATCCATAAAAAACATAGGAAAAAACTCAGAAAGAAAGAACAAAGTCTATAAGAGATGTGGGATTATATCAAGAGGTCGAACCTATGCCTGATTGGTATCCCAGAAGAAGAAAGGAAAACAGAGAACACCTCAGAGCAAGTATTCCAGAAGGTTATCCAAGAAAACTTTTCCCATCTCACCAGAAATGTTACCAGTCCAACACAAGAGACACAGAGAACCCCTACAAGACATCAAATGAGAAGACCAACACCTAGACACATAATAATTTGCCTACACAAAAGAAAAAATCCTAAAGACAGCAAGAGAGAAAGGTCAGACTACCTACCAGGGAAAATCAATCAGAATAACACCAGACCTATCAGCAGAAACACTACAAGCAGGAAGACTGAAGTCCAATATTCAAAATCTTCAAAGATAAACAATTTCAAACAAGAATTTCCTACCCAGCCAAGCTCAGCTTCATCAGTGATGGAGATTTAAAATCCTTTCCAGACATCCAATCCCTAAGAGATTATGCAGCTTCCAGACCTGCTCTCCAAGAGACACTTAAAAAGGTATTAAGCACAGAAGATACAGAAAGAGAGAATGACCACACGCTTCCTAACAGAACAGCAGAGCACAGAATCAACAAAGGATACATCAAATAACAAACTTAAAAACACACACATACATCAACCCCAAAGCTAAAAGAAAATAAGCAAGCAAGCAAAGAAAAAACTTAATAAGAACCTCATGACAGGGAAAAACAATTATATTTCAATAATTAGCTTGAATGTGAATGGACTAAATAAACCACTGAAAAGACACAGAATGGCAAACTGCATAAGAAACCATGACCCAATTATTTGCTGCATCCAGGAAAGTCATCTCACCACAAGAGATGCACACATAAAAAAGTTAATGAGTTGAAAATGAGTTTCCAGGCAAATGGTTCACAAGAGAAGGCAGAGTCACTATCTTAATATTACACAAAACAAACTTTAAGCTATGAAAAATTTAAAAAGATATGAAAGGGCACTACATAATGATAAAAGGTTCAATCTATCAACAAGAAATATCCATCCTAAACATATATGCACCCAACACAGGAGCACTAGCATTTATGAAGCAACTACCAAGTAAACTAAAAAAAAAAAATTGTCTCTGACACTATTATAGCGGGGGACTTGAATACCACAATAACAGCCCTAGATAGATGATTGAGGCAAAAAATCAACAAGGAATCCAGAACCTAAACTTGAAACTCGACCAAATGGACTTAAAAGATACCTGCAGAATTTTCCACTCAACAACCACAGAATATAATTCTACTCATGACCACATGGAATGTACTCCAAGATCGATCACATGCTTGGCCATGAATCAAGCATAAGCAAATTCCATAAGTTTGAAATATTGCCATGCACCTTCTCAGACCATAGTGGAATAAAAATAAATATCAACACCAACAAAATTTCCCCAAACCCACAAAGACACAGACACTAAGCAACATGATGCTGTATAGCTGCTGGGACAACACTGAAGTTAAAACAGAAATTAAAAGATTTCTGGAAAAAATGAAAATGATGAAACATCTTACCAAAACCTCTGGGATGCCATGAAGCAGGTCTAAGAGGGCAATTTATATCTCTAGGAGCACACATCCAGAAAATGGAAAGATCACAAGTCAACAGCCTAAAAAAATCACCTAAGGGAACTGGAAAGAGAAGACCACCTAAACCCTAACTTTAGCAGAAGAATCCAGATCACCAAAATAAGAGCCCAAATACAGGACATAGAAGACAAAAATATCATAGAAAACATGAACAAAACAAAAAGCTGATTCTTTGAAAGAATTAACAAGATTGATAAATCCCTAACCAGAATGACCTAGAAAAAGAGAAAAAAAGCCCAAATAAACACAATCAGAAATACAAAAGATCAAATCACAACTGACCTCAAAGAAATACAAGAGATTGTCAGAGTTTACTATGCAAACCTGTCTGGAAACAAATGTGATAACCTAAATGAAATGAATGACTTTCTGACATCACACAACCTCCCAAGATTGAAACAAGAAGACATTGCAGCACTAAATAGACCAATAATAACCCAGGAAATTGACTGTGTCATAAGAAAACTACCTACAAAAAAAAGTCCTGGACTGGAAGGCTTTCCAGCAGAATTTTACCAAACATACAAGGAGGAGCTGATACCAATCCTATTGAAAGTATTCCAGGCAATAGAGAAAAATGGAATTATTTCCAAATCATTTTATGAAGCTAGCATCACACTGATACCCAAACTGGGTAAAGAGCCAACACAAAAAGAGAACTACAAGGAATATCTCTTATGAACATAGATGTAAAAATTCTCAACAAGATTCTAGGAAATCGGATCCAAAGACACATCCCAAAAGTCTTCTACCATGACCAAGTAGGCTTCATCTCCAGGATGCAAGCCTGGTTCAACATCTGGGAGACCATAAATGTATTTAAATAATCAACAGATGTAAAAATGAACCACATGATTGTATCATTAGATACAGCAAAAGCTTTTGATAAAATCCATCTTCTGTTCTTGATTTAAAAAAAAACAAACCTCAAACACCTAAGTATAGAAGAAACATACCTCAAAATAGCAAGTTCCATCTACAATAAACCCAGAGCTAGCATATTGCTAGACGTACAGAAACTGGAAACATTTCCCTGAAAACTGGAACAAGACAAGGCTGCCCATCCTCACCCCTCTTGTTCAACATTGTGTTGAAAGTCCTACCTAGAGCAATTAGACAAGAGAAGGAAATCAGGAGTTTCCAAATAGGAAAAGAGGAAGTAAATTTATCCTTCTTTGCTGATGATATGATCCCATACCTTGAAAATCCAAAAGAATCTGTCAAAAACCTGCCTGCACTGATAAAAGAATTTGGCAAAGTCTCAGGGTATGAAATAAATGTGCAAAAGAAAGTTGCATTCTTATACACCAACAACAAGCAGGCAGAAAACCAAATGAAAAACACAATCTCATTCACAATAGCCACAAAAAAATGAAATGCCCCAGCATCTTCCTAATCAGTGAAGTGAACAACCTATACAATGAGAACTAAAAACATTGTTCAAAGAAATTCAAGAAGATGCAAACAAATGGAAAAATATTCCATGCTCATGGATAGGAAGAATCAACATTGTTAAGTTGTCCATCCTACCAAAGGCAATCTACAAATTCAACACAATACCCATCAAATTACCAACATCATTCTTCTCAGACCTGAAAATGACAATGCAGAAATTCATATGGAAACATAAATGAACACTAATCATCAAAACAATTCTTAGCAAAAAAAAAAAAAAAAGCAGGAGGTATCACACTTCCAGACTTCAAACTTGACTATAAGACAACAATAATCAAAAAAAGACAAACAGACCAATGAAACAGGGTAGAGATTCCAGAAGTAAAGATTCAATTTCTCAACCAACTCATCTTTGACAAAGACTCCACCAACAACCACTGGAGAGAAGAACCTATTCAGTAAATGGTGCTGGGAAAGCTGGATGATCATGCAGAAGATTAAAACAGGACCCCTACCAATCCCCATACACAAAAATTTGCTCTAAATGGATCACAGATCTAAACGCAAAACCTCAAACTGTAAGAATCTTAGAAAATGCCAGGAGACACCCTCATGGATATTCGAACTGGCAACCAACTCCTGATCAAAACCCCAAGTGCCTATAGCACAAGCGATAAGATAGACAAGTGGGACCTCATCAAACTTAAAAACTTAAAAGTTTCTGCAAAGCCAAAGAAATCATCAAGAGAGCGGGGAGACAGCCCACAGAATGGAAAAAAAAAATGTCAACTGTATATCTGACAAAGGCCTAATATCTGGGATCTACAAGGAACTCAAGCACATCGAAAGGATAAAAACAAGCAGCCCTATTAAAAAGTGGGCAAAGGACTTGAATAGACACTTCTGGAAAGATGATATATGGGCAGCTAACAGACACATAAAAAAGTGCTCAGCCTCACTAATTATGAGAGAAATGCACATCAAAACCTCAGTGAGATACCACCTAACCCCATTAAGAAAGACCATCATTAATAAAACAAAAAACAGATATGGAGAGGATGTGGTGAAAAAGGAATGCTTCTACACTGCTGGTGGGAATGCAAACTAGTGAAACCTCTTTGGAAGACAGTGTGGCATTTTTGGAAAGAACTAGAAATTGACCTTCCATATGACCCAGCAATTCCCATATTGGTAATATACCCAGATGAACTCAAGTCATTCTACCATAAAGATACCTGCACATGCATGTTTGTTGCAGCTCTATTCACAATAGCAAATACACTGAACCAATCATGCTGCCCATCAAACCTGAACTGTATGAAAAAATGTGGTACATATACACAATGGAATATTATGAAGCCATAAAGGATAAACATATGGACTTCAGAGCAACTTGGATGGATTTAGAGTCTGTCATATTCAATGATCTATCACAGAAACCAAGAACAGAGTACCATATGTTCTCCCTCATAAATGGACTGTGAACAATTATCATAATACTATAAGAAAGGGATTGGGAAAATGGGAATCTGCCCCGGGGGTCGGGGGGGATTGGCAGTTAAGGAAAACTGCCAGGGGAGGGAGGGGCACACCTCATCAACAATGGTACCTGCATAACGAGCATTTGTATACCTAACCTGAATTGTACCCCACATCTTTAAAATAAAAAAAAAATACAAATTTAAAAATTAAAAATAAAATCCTCTTGCATTGATAAAGGACTTTGGTAAAGTCTCAGGGTATAAAATAAATGTGCAAAAGTCAGTTGCATTTCTATACAACGACAATGAACAAAGAGAAACCCATATAAAAAGCACAATCCCATTCACAATAGCCACAAAAAATGAAATATCTTGGCATTGTCCTAGAGACGTGAAAGACCTGTACAATGAAAACTACAAAACACTGCTCAAAGAAATCAAAGATGACACAAATAAATGGAAAAATATTCCATGCTCATGGATTGGAAGAATCAACATTGTTAAGATGTCCATCCTACCCAAGGTAATCTACAGATTTAATGTAATACCCATTAAATTACCAGCAGCATTCTTCTCAGACTTGGAAAGGACAATACAGGAATTTATATGGAAACATACAGGACCATGAATAGCCACTTTGTTTCTTTTGCACAATCCTTAGCAAAATAAACAAAGTGGGAGGTATCATACTCCCAGACTTTAAACTTTATTATAAGGCTAAAATAATCAAATCAGCACGGTACTGGTACAAGAACAGGCATATAGACCAATGAAACAGGATAGAGATTCCAGAAGTAAAACCTCAATTTCTCAACCAACTCATCTTCAACAAAGCCTCCACCACCAACCACTGGGGAGAGGAGAGCCTGTTCAGTAAATGGTGCTGGGAAATCTGGCTGATCACATGCCTAATATTAAAACAAGACTCCTACCTATCTCCATACACAGAAAGCAACTCTAAATTGATCAAAGACCTAAACATAAAACCTCAAACTTTAAGAAACTTAGAAAACACAGGAGACCCTCTTATGGAAATTGGAACTGGCAACCAATTCCTGATCAAAACCCCAAGTACCCATGCCACAAGAGATAAGATAGAAAAGTGGACCTCATCAAACTGACAAGCGTCTGCAAAGCCAAAGTAACCACTGATAGAGCAGGCAGACAGCCACAGACTAGTAAAAAAAATACTGCCAACTGTATATCTGACAAAGGCCTTACATCTACGATCTACAAGGAACTCAAACTTGCTGAAAAGAAAAAAACAAACAGCTCCATTACAAAGTGGGCAAAAGATATGGATAGACAGTTCTCAAAAGAAGACATACGAGCAGCCAGCAGATACATGAAAAAATGCTCAGTCTCACTAGTCATCAAAAAAATGCACATTAAAACTAAATTAAAAATTAAACTGAGATATCACCTAACTCCAGTCAGGATAGCCATCATCAATAACTCAAAAAAACAACAGATGCTAGTGAGGATGTGGCAAAAAGGGAACACTTCTACACTGTTGGTGGGAGTGTATCCTAGTACAGCTTCTGTAGAAAACAGTGTGGTGATTCTTAAAAGATCTAAAAATCAACCTTCCACAAGACCCTGCAATCCCCCTGCTGGGAATATACCTGGAGGAACTCAAACCACTCTATGAAAAAGATACCTGCACACACATATTTATCGCAGCATTGTTCGCAATAGCAAAAACATAGAACCAATTGTGTTGCCCATCGAAAGAGGACTAGATTTAAAAAATGTGGTATACATACTTGATGGAATATCACACAGCCATAAAGAAGGACAAAATTATGAACTTTGCAGCAACTTGGGTGAACTTAGAGGCTATAATACTGAGTGATCTATCACAGAAACATAGAGCCGAGTATCACATGTTCACACTCATAAGTAGACCTTAAACAACGATTGTAATACTATAAGAAAGGGATTGGCAGTAGTGGAAAACTGTCAGGGTAGGGGTGAGATTGGCATAGTGGGAAACTGCCAGTAGGGGTGTGGGGGCATACCTCATCAACAAGGGTACCTACATAATGAACATTTGTATGCCTAACCCTGAATTGTATCCCACATATTTAAAATAAAAAATTTATTAAAAAAAAAAAAGAAAAAGAAAGTCACTGGTTCCCACCCGCCTCTTCCAAAAAAAAAAAAAAAAAAGAAAATTATCAATATCTTCCTTTGATAAACCGGTTCTATCCTTGGTTAGTGATTAGAAGGTAAATTAAAGTTTGAGGTTTTATGTTTAGGTCTTTGATCCATTTAGAGATGATTTTTGTGTATGATGATAGGTAGGGGTCTTGTTTTAATCTTCTGCATGTGGTCAGCCAGTTTTCCCAGCACCATGTACTGAATAGGTTCTCCTCTCCCCAGTGGTTGATGGTGGAGGCTTTGTCAAAGATGAGTTGGTTAAGAAATTGAGGTTTTGCTTCTGGAATCTCTGTCCTGTTCCATTGGTCTATTTGCTTGTTCTTGTACCAATAACAGGCTGTTTTGATTATTGTAGCTTCATAATAAAGTTTAAAGTCTAGGAGCATGATGCCTCCCACTTTTTTTTTTTTTTTTTTGCTGAGGATTGTTTTAGCTATTCATGGTCGTTTATGTTTCCATATGAATTCCTGTATTGTC
>CAUYQG010223010.1:0-11022 GCA_963574415.1 Tarsius wallacei | reverse complement strand
CTGAACTTTGTCAGCAGGCAGGCCTCCATGGCTGGCTCCCAACACCCATTGAGAGAAAGTAAGCAAGAAACGGGTTAAGCAGACAGATTAGACTGGGTCTCCGATAGGACTCCATTTTACCTGGAGAATTAGCTGCAAACTGCAGGATACGGACAAAAGCCACACCCATTCCCTTTTCACTGGCTTTCTCTCTTTTTGAGCATTTTTTCCTAACTGATCCTTTTGCAATCCTCTCCCCTTTGACCTTTTACGCTATCATGCCACCTTTTTAGTCCTTACTACTGACAAATTAGGTTAGTGTTTTTTCAGTCCCTACCACCAACCAATTAGCACACCCCTGTATACTATAGAAACCTCCTGCCAGGCCTCAGCATCTCTCTCTCTCTCTCTCTCTCTCTCTCTGTCTCTCTCTTTCTCAGCCCCCATCCCTGCAACCATCTTGGGAACCTGGCAACTCACTCAGGGGCCCCCTTTCTGGCCCCCTCTCACCATGATAGCTGCTAACACTCGCTTCCTGAATAAACTTCAGCTTGCTTGCCCTTAGATGTCCTCAATCCTAAATCATCTCGGTTGTGATACAAGAACTTGGGATTCATCCAGACAAGAAAGCTGTAACTTTTCCTGACCAGAAAGGGAATTTGAAAGGAGAGACCCCGAGAAACTTAAAATAACCTTAGTTCACATTTTGCCTTAGCATAGCCATTTTTGCTTAGACTAACATGCTTTGAATCTAGCACAGGTTAGATATAGATACATTTCCAATAGGCAGGTTTTGGGAAGAGTTCAGACATTTTACTGCAGGCCAAGCTGGCAGCCTACCCCATCCCCTCAGCAAATCTCCATCAGATGCAAGACAAGGCCTGCCCAACCTTTCATTGTTTAGCATAATAATCTCTAAGAATACTTTTCAGGTTCTTTGTCAAAGGCAGAAGATAAAGATCACCCCTTAGCTTGCTGAAGCCATAGAAATGATAATAAGACTACCTTTTTTGCTAACGAGCTTGTGGACTGTCTCTTGCAGGAAGAACTCTTGTCTCCTGAGATCTAGCCCACCATCATGGCAGGAATCATGTGACTAACCCACCCATCTGCCTGCTGTCCATCACCTGATATCAGTACCTGTGCTTACATGACTCTTCATAATGATGCAGAGCAGACCACCACCCAATTACCTTAATGACCTTCCCCCATCAAAGGAAAGGATCAAAATGACTCAACTGCAAGCATCCAGACACCACTGCCCTGCTAAGTTATGGTGTGTCCATGTGCTCTTTGAGCTATGGCCAGGTCATGTTTTCTTAAGCTTTGGCCCCCTCCCCTACCTTAGGGAAGTGAATCTCCTCTTTCTCTCTCTCAAATTTATGTTTTAAATAAACTATATTTTCTAATCTAACTTCTGTGCAAGTCTTTACACCAACCTCGTGACATCGGATCGCACACCAGACACCCACACCCCCATTGGACCTGACCTAACATTTTGGAGACCCCGCTGGGAGTGTGACTTTAACAGAATTCGCCATGCAAGAATGCGGTAGAACTCCTTGAGGCTCTTTGGTTGTCAGGCATGCCCAAGTTCTAGGATGCCATAATATCCTAGGTGTGCCTCAGGGCACTATTGTGCCCTTGGGCTTGTCCTTGAGCCCCATGTGGGTCCCAGGCTGGCAATGCAGCCCCAGTGCAACTGAAACACCATCACTCAAAGAAAAAAAGACCCCCTTCAAACCACTACCCCTTCTCACAGAGAGATAAAGTAATCTTCCTTGGGATGCAGCAATCTGTGACAAATCAAATCACTGTAAAATATGCATTGACCCCGTGTAAAAAATATTGTAATCTTGCTAAAATGTATCTGCTTATATACGTGAATCCTTAGCTGCTCCACTTTGGAAACAGACTTCATTTGTTTGGGGTTTCTTTTTCCCAGGTGGTCTTCCTCAAGGTTCACACTAGAATAAATGATACTACCATATTTTCTGAATCATATAATTTACGGTTGACATTTTGGCAGCTACAAAGGGACCAAAATTGGCCTCCAGAGATCCCCATCACTTCTCCCGCAGCTGGGATCAGCACAGTAGTGTCAGCACTAGCGACTCTGTCACCTAACCTCAGCAGAGTCAGCAAGGATCTCCAGAAAGGCCCTCAGGTTCAAATCTCCTAACTTGCTTTATCTAAGCGGCGCATCTTCCACCTCAACAGGGCTGGAGCCGAAGCTGCACTGCAAGGTCAGAGGTCTGCTTGTTGTTCTCTAGAGATCCTGCTAATCACAGATTTGAAGTTTTTGCTTTTCTCTGAGGTTAAGATTTTGTTTGGAATTACCCCTTAGAGTGCTTCAACTTTTCCTTCATTTAAAATTTTGGTTAGGGAATAAAACAGTTTCTCTCTGAAAAAAAGAAAGTAAATCTTTGTGACAAGCAACATGTTTGTAATCTTTAGAACGACAGATTCTGAAGCTTGGTTCAATTGACAAATCTAAACATCCTTCTTGGGTGGTTAAAATTATAAAAAACACTTTGCAAGGATGAAATAGGTCTTGAAGACATGAAACCTTGTTCCTCCTGTCCAAAAGTCACCTTAGGCCACAAAGTCTAGCAGTAGTCTCAGAACTTGTCGCCTGTGACATGAAGTGGTCTCACAGGGAATCCCTCAAGGAGGACAGACAGGAACCTTGCCTAGTCTGGTGGGCACACTCAAAGGCTGACAAAAAGCACCCAAGTGTTTTACAACCACAGAGACTTGTAAAAAGAAAGAACTAAGTCAAGGTGACATTTTGAGGTGCTATTTCCACAAGCCACGCACTCAGCCCAAAGCTCCTCTCATTAAGGTCTCTTGGTCATTCAAAAGGAAAGTGTAAGTTACAGGTGTTCATCCTTCTAAAGCTGAGTCTTCTTCCTTTAGGAGACGTCTGCCGTTGGAAACACCACCTGGATTCATGTTTAATACTTATGGAGCCTCTTCGTGCAAATATTTAGAACAACGGTCTCACATAACTCGTGAAATCTCGAATTGCAATGTCCAAAATTGGGTGCCTTTGAGATACCTAAACGAGTTTATCTGCACACTCAATTTTAGAAAGCTGGCCCCGAAGTAAAACAAAATAACTGGGAGAGATATTTTCAATGGTATTTGGAAGCTTCTAAAAGAGGTTCTTATAAAACCATGTCTTTGCAAGAAAAAGAAAAAAGATTGAAACAATTTCTGAAGTGAAAAAGACGCCAAAATTTGTCCCCCTCCTCCAGTTCCTCCTTTTCTTGTGTCACACTTTCCTTGTCCAGACTTACCTCCCCTTCTTCCCTCCTCCTCCTCCTGCTCTGGCTCCATTTGGGAATAGCCCCTGTCCAGTAGAGAGGAATCTGCCTTGGTTTGTCAACCGTGGGCAAAGTAAAACTTAAAGGCACAGTTAAAGAATTCCTGGATCTTCTGTAGGATACCAATGAATTTGCTAGAAAATTCTAATTAAACTTTCAAACATGTTAGCTCAGATTCTCTAATTTAGATCAGTTGGCTTACATGTTCATGTCAGAAAGTAAAGCCAAAGATTGAATAACAAAGGAAAACTCTCTGGAGAAAGTCTTTTGAGGACTTCCATGGGTTTTCTGAAGTGGGTTGTGAATGAGTCTATCGCACTGCCAAAGCTTTACTAGACGTTATTCCCTTCATTTCCAAAGAGTCATTGATTGGAACAAAATACAATAATGCTGAAAAGGACTAAGCTCTGACCTCTTTTCTCTTGCCCAAATACCTAACTAGGAAACTTGGGGAATCATACCTTATAAGGGCCCATCCAAAAGGATTTTTATTACACTATATGCTGAATTTTGTTTTGTAACCTGACTCTGGAACAAGATCATACAACAGATTAAAAAAAAATCAAAGCAAAGCTGTCTCTTGAGACTCCAGACTCTGAGCACCTGGTGAGACCCTTACTTATCCTCTCTGAAATCTGTCACAAATCAAGAAACTTCATCTACATATCAAAGAACTTGAAGTTTTCCCACCCCCTTATCTCAATAAGACATCTCCTCTACTGTTTTTCAAAATTCCTAAATAGGAGCTAAAAATTGCCTGTCAGGGAATCTTTGAATAGACTTATTAGCTGCAAGCCCCCACTTGGAGTTGTCCTGCCTTCCTGGACTGAACCAGTGTAAATTTCATATGTATTGATTTATGTTTTTGGGTAACTTTTGCCATTTAGAATGTATATAACCAAATTGCAATGTAACCATCTTGGACATATGCTCTTAAGACTTCTTGGGACTGTGCCCCAGGTCTAGTCACTCACAATTTGCTCAGAATAAAGCTCCTCAAGCATATTTGATTGAAAGTGGAATTTTTGCATTGTCACTGACAACATCTGGATGATCCTGTAATGTCATACTGTGAAAGATTTAAAAGACCTTTAAACAATAGTCTGGCTTACAACTACCACTGGAGAGAGGAGAACCTATTCAGTAGATGGTGCTGGGAAAACTGGCCGAACACATGAAGAAGATTGAAGCAGGACCCCTACTTATCACCATACACAAAAATCAACCCTCAATGATCAAAGACATAAACATAAAACCTCAAACTATAAGAATCTTAGAAAATGCAGGAGACACCCATATGGGAATCAGAGTAGGCAACCAATTCCTGATCGAAACCCAAGATGTCCATGCCATAAGAGATAAGATAGAAAAGTGGTACTTAATTAAACAGGAAAACTTTTGCAAAGCAAAAGAAACCATCAGGAGAATGGGGACACAGTCCACAGAAAGGGGAAAAAATCTTTGCCAACTGTATATCTGACAAGGGCCTAACATTCAGCATCTACAAGGAACTCAATCATGTTGAAAGGAAAAAAACAAATAGTCCCATTAAAAAAATGGGCCAAAGACGTGAATAGGCATTTCTCAAAAGAAGAGATACGGGCAGCCAACAGACACATGAGAGAGTCCTCAGCCTCACTTATCACCAGAGAAATGCAAATCAAAACCACCTAACTCCGGTAAGAATGGCCATCATTAATAAAACAAAAACAATAGATGCTGGTGAGAATTCAGAGAGAAGGGAACACTTCTACACTGCTGGTAGGAATGCAAACTAGTTTAACCTCTATGGAAAACAGCGTGGTATTTTCTAAAAGAACTAACAATTAACCTTCCATATGACCCAGCAATTCCCTTACTGGGAATATACCCAAAGGAACCCAAATCATTCTGCAAAAAAGATACCTGTATGCATGTGTTTACTGCAGGACTACTCACAATAGCAAAAACACGGAATGTGAAGCCCATCGAAACTGGACTGGATAAAAAAGTGTAGTACATATACAATGAAATATTACACAGCCATAAAGAAGGACAAACAATATGGACTTTGCAGCAACTTGGATGGATTTAGAGTCTATAATACTCAGTGATCTATCACAGAAACAAAGAACTGAGTACCACATGCTCTCATTCATAAGTAGACCCTGAACATTCATCATAATTCTATAAGAAAGGATTGGCAGTAGAGGGATACTGCCAGGAGAGGGGAGGAGGGGCACAACATCAGTAAGGGTAGCTGGTCTCAAATCAGGTGAAGTGGGGACCAAAGGGAGAACCAAACTTTACCCGCATGATGACCACTTGTGTACCAGATCCTGAATTGCTCCCCACATCTTTAAAATTAAAAAAAATCAAAAATAAAAAGTAGAAAGTTATGCTAACTTCTAGAGTGATACTCTCCTTACCTCAAACCTTATCATCGAATTAGTTGAAGAATTGGCAATCATAATAAAGAGACAGTGTCCCAGTTGGGCTACTTCTCAGACTCATTATCTAGTTAAATTTGACAATCAATTATCTTACACATTAAAAAAGAAGAAAAGGAAATGCAAGGGTAAACTGACTGTGGCTTTAATGGCAGGTTAGAGGGGAAACCCACACAGGCAAGAAAGACAGGCTGGGTTCAAGACTCAGGCCCCCAGGCTGAAATCCCAGCAACTCACCTCACTGAGATTCAACTTCCTCATCTTTAAGTGGAGCTGGTGATATAGCGTTTACTTTACTGTCACAGGGTTGTGAGGATTAGGCTACATAAAGTGCCTATCTCAGTACATAGTAAATACAAGTAGTCAATAATTGTTATCACTTACTGTTACTTAAATGGGATGCAGTAAAAAACAAACCATGCATGTAAGCTCATCAATCAACTCAAGCAAACAAATCCATCTTGGCCTCTGAGTCCACCTGTGGCTACACCCCAGAAGAGAGCCACATAGAGGAAGGAGAATTAAAAGGAGACCGGTGGGAAATGAAGTCAGGGGTCCTCCGGAGTGAAGGTAGCCTTGTTCCCATGTGTGCTGATGAGTTATGTCAGTGGACCCTGTGGCTATCCAGGTGGCCACAGCCGGGGGATTTCTGGGGCAGGGATCCAGGGACCTTGTAGCTGGACCTGAGTGGATTAAGACTTTAAGTGAGGTTCTGGATATGAAGAGTAAGACTGCCAGCCCCAGAGAGCTGCCCGAGGGCACACTGCTGCCGTGGAGGCTTGGCCGCTCTGGCCCTACCTTGTTCTTCCAGGCTCCTGGTTGAAGGGCAGAGGCTGGGCTGTCAGGAGCAGGTCCTGCAGACAGGTGAGGGACAGGCAGGGCAGTGTTGCTAAAGCAGCAGAGGTGGGCCCTGATTTGAATTCTGGATTCCATGGCACGGGTGACCTGGCCACCGGCCTCCAGGTGTTCCAGGGTCCCCAAGCACCCACTCGGCAGGACTGTGCTCTGCTCACTGGAGGGCACATGGCCTGATGTGGCCCTACCAGTCTCAGGTGGAGGCTCCTGAGTGGAGGCCTGCGTCCTCCTTCCCTGTGACATGCGGTTCAGGGCAGGATGCTTGAATCTTGGCACCCACCTGAGCTCTGTGTGAGGTGCCAGAAGCCCAATCAGTGGATGGAAAGATTGGCTCAGACAACTTGGAGGAGACAAGGAGCACAAACCAGGGGTTAGTCTTTGGGCATAAGCAACACCCTGGGTTTCTGATCCAGGCACAGAATTCCCATAGGAGCGTGAGGCCCCAATGAGTGTGAGTGAGAATGTGTGTGTTAGTGTGAATGTGCACACCTGCATGTGATTTGTACATGTGTGCGCATGTGTGTCACTGGTGAGGCCTCGTGAGGCCAGAGGGCAGGGAAGCTGCTTTCTGCACACAAGCATGCTCAGACTGCCGCCCTGCAACTCTTTCACGGTCTTTCACCTTTCTGCTGTCCCCTGTTGGTGGGCCTCGCACCTGAGAAAGTGCAGAGGCCAGGGCTGTGATGGCTTGGTCAAGCCCCCGCTGAGAGCTCAGGGCAGAGGCACTGGGGGTGCAGCCTGGAAAGAGGGGTATGGGAGACATGGGAGAATGAGCAATTTTGACACCTAGTCCCATCCAACATGAGGTGTTGGCACCCCACCCAATGTTTGCTCCACCCAGTCCCTTTTTTCCAAGTCCTGTGCCTGTGGTGTGCCTGTGGCCTCCTCACATTGTTACCTCATCCAGAACCATGTCCGCCTCTCTTGTACGAACTCACTTCTCTGGGCCAGCACCAGGGGAGAGCCCAAAGTGCACATGGGCCGGTGTGCACGACGCCTGGGTGCTTGCATGGCTCTTCCCTGCCTACATCTCATTGTTTCCTACTTTTCTTTTTTTGACTCAAAAATATTTCAGACCTATCCAGTTTTGTGTGTCCATCTCTGTCACTTCCGACTGTCCTGACCCTTCCACAAGCCGAGCTTGTGCTCGTATCCCTGGCACGCCCAGCCCCCATCATCACTCACACCCATGGCCAGCATGGTCTCTGGGGCTCAGCCACTAACCCAGTTCTCAAAGAGGAATCTCTAGGACATCGAATTTTCCAGCTTAGTCTCAGGCATGATTTGGGGAAGCATAGATTTCCTGAGTCTCTTCCCCCTCCCGATCACTCGGCCTGACATCCCTGCCCAGAAGTGTGCTAGAGTTTAAGATGGGGCTGGTTTGCAGAGAAGGTCAAGAAAGGCCAACTCAGCTTCTCAGTGTAGGCAGGGCCGCCAGTGCTGCTGGTGTCTGTCTTCCATATTTCTTCACTGCCTTCCTGGAGAGCCTGGACCTAATCCTGGGAAAAGGACACATTTTCAAGGGGCTTGCCTTCAGATGAGGACAAAAGGGGGCAAGACCCGCTTGGTCTGGCCAGCCTTTCTCCCCAGAAGGGCTGGGACCTCCATAGCAGGCCTATGGGATGGGCTCTAAGAGCTAGAGCCCAGTTCCCTAGAAAGGGGGAGATGTGTGGAGGGTGCAGCAGAGACTGGCCTCGGCCCCACGGTGGCTGGGTCTGTTTGCACCTTTAAGCTTCGGTTTCCTCAGCTACATGATAAGGTCGCTCACAGGTTTCCTGTGACATGTTAGCGCTTGTCCTGTATGTACAGCAATTCCCAGTGGGCTATGAAGGACACAGTCCTGGAGAAACTGGGGTCCCAGAGCCTTCCCCCATAGCAGGAGGGTTGCAGCTGGCTCCCTTCTTCCTCTGGATGGTCTTGGGTGTTGATCTCCCTGGGGCACTCCTCCATCTCCTCTGGATGCCGACAATCTCACTGTAACCTCTGTGATCTGGGTCATTGGGCAAATCACACCCTAGGACTCTGGGCCTGGTGCCATCTTCTCAGAGCAGCATCGGCGTCCAGTTACCATATGGGGTGCTGAGCAAGTGAGGAGACGAGCACAGGGTGCTCACAAGGCAGCATGAGGCCCTCCTGTGACTGTCCCCCTGCCGTCTTGTCTTACCTGGGTCCCTGCCCTCACCTCTAGGGGCTGCTAGCGTGCCCTCGGAGAAGCTGCAGTGTGGCTGCCCTGCAGCTTCTCACTCTGCCCAGTGTCCGTCCTGGCAGTGGCTTTGGCCCCTACCTCTGGGTCTCTTCCCCTGCCCAGAGCTAGCTGCTCAGGTGTGCTGCGGAGCTGCAGAAAGTCTTGGAAGAACCAGGGTTGTGTCACCCTATTAGCTATGAGTGTCCTGGGCTCAGTGATATCCAGAAGGGATGGATGGCTGTCTCCTGGGTGGTGCTCTGGCAGAGGGGGTTGACCAGGAGTCTTGGAGCTGCTGGCTGGTGGCCCTCTAGGAGACTAGCACATCACCCCTGTGCTTGCTCAGCTGGGCTGCCCAATGCAGGCTCTGGTCCTCCAGTTTACCATAGAGTGTGCGGATGCTGAAGTCCTCCAGGGTCTGTGCTGGGAGCAGCTCCCCTGCTGGAAAAGGCCTGGCATGAGATTTCAGTGAGCAGGGTTTGGGCCCAGGGCTCAGCAGCTTCCCTCTTTCCTGTTAGGGATTTACAGGAAGGAAGATGGGTAGAGGGGAGGGAAGGCAAAAAGAGTGGAGACGCACCAGCAGGAGGAGGAAAACTCAGAAGAGGGTGGTCAGTGCTGAAGAGAGAAGGTGGGAGGAGGTTTGCTGGGGCAGAGGAGGAAGGAGATCTCTGGGCACAGAGGTGGCAGGGTAAGTGTAGCACCAGAGCTGGGTGGTGGTGCTGCATCTGACTTTGCTGAGGGTGGGTACCCTCGCCCTTTGCTTCCTGGTTAGGCTGTTTGCTGGGTCCTCCTGGGCCTTGCCTGACTGCTGTGCCTCTGCCCTTCCCTCCACCTGAGATTGCCTCACTACCCCCATGTCCTCACAGCTGCCCTGCCTGCCCCTGCACTTACTCTATTTGTCCGCACTGCTTTGTGGCCGCAGGTCTGGCCTCGCTGCTGGAGCTCCTTCACCCCCTGGGAGTCCCACAGTGTCTAGCACTATGTTTGGCAAACAGAGGTGTCCACTAGCCTCTCGGCCAGGAAATATGACCCAGGCTGACTTAGGAAAGCGGGTGACTTGACATCAGGGCAATTCCATCAAGGCTCCTGCCTGCCAGGCCATGGGCCCCAGTGGGTTTTCTCATATACCGCAGGAGCAGCCTGGGCCCCTGGACCTGCTTTTCCTTAAACCTGTTCTGCAGAAAAACCATGTGTGAGGGAAGAAGACTCGTTTCCAACTGTTTTCAAAATGCTGAAATAAAAAAATAAAATAAAATAAAAAAAACAACGACTCTATAGCCAGCAAAACTGTCCTTCAAAACTGAGAGAGGAATTAGGACATCCCCAGATAAGCAAAAGCTGAAGGAAATGTGTTATCATTAGACCTGTCTTGCAAGAAACGCTTAAGGGAGTCCTGCAGGGTTACATGAAAGGACGCTAGACAGTAGCCTGAAACTGTGAGAAGAAAGCAAACTCTCAATTTAGGTAAACACATGGGCAATGAGAAAAGTTAGACTTACTGTAATAATGACTTGTGACACCAAATTTAATTTTCTACATGATTTAAGAGACTAGCACATTAAATAATTAGTGTCAAAGCTAGTACTATTGTAACTTTGCTTTGTAATCCCACATTTTGGTTTCTATGTAATATAAAAGGCATGCAAAAGAATTATTAGCTCATGTTTTAGGGCACACAACACACAATGTAAAAAGATTTAATTTTGTGACATTAACAACAAAAAAGAGTAAGAATGAAGCTGTAAAGGAGCAGAGTTTTTTTTTTTTTTTTTTTTTTTAGTTGGAGTCTCACTCTGTCACCCAGACTGGAGTGCAGTGGCCGCTCCCGGCCACCGCAGCCTCCACCTGCTGGGCTCCGGTGATCCTTCCGCCTCAGCCTTCCAACTAGCTGGAACTACAGGCACGCGCTACCATGCCTGGCTATTTTTTTTTTAAATTTATTGTAGAGATGAGGTCTCGCCTGCCCAGGCGGTTCTCGAACCCGCGGGCTCAGGCAATCCACTCACCTCAGCCTCCCAAAGCATGGGATTGCAGGCTGAGCCACCGAGCCCGGCTAGGGAGCAGAGTTTTTAAAAATTTTATTAAAATTATGCTGCATAAAACCCAATTAGAGTGTTATAACTTCCAGATGTAAAAGATGTAACCACAAAGAAAATAGCTGTATGATATAAGAATAAAAGGAAACAAATGTAAACATTTCACTATAAAAATCAACAAAGCACAAAATAAGACATTAATGCAGAAAAAG
>CAUYQG010223002.1:0-19737 GCA_963574415.1 Tarsius wallacei | reverse complement strand
TGTGTGTGTGTGTGTGTGGCTGTTGTGAAAGGGATTGTGCTTTTTATTGTGAATGGGATTGTACTTTTTATTTGGGTTTCTGTATGCTTATTGTTGGCATATAGGAATGCAACTGTCTTTTGCATATTTATTTTATACTCTGAGACTTTGCTAAAGTCCTTTATCAGTGCAAGAAGGTTTTTGACAGATTCTCTTGGGTTTTCAAGGTATAGAATTATGTCATCTGCAAAGAGGGATAACTTAACTTTCCTTTTTTCCTATTTGGATACTCCTGATTTCCTTCTCTTGTCTGATTACGTTAGCTAGGACTTCCAATACTATGATAAACAGGAGGGTTGAGAGTGGGCATCCTTTTCTTGTTCTGGTTTTCAGGGGAAATGATTCCAGTTTCTGTCTGTTTAGCAATATTTTGGCTATGGGTTTCTCATAGATGGCTCTTACTGTTTTGAGGTAGGTTTCATCTATGCCTAGATGTTCAAGGGTTTTTATTAAGGAGTGGCGCTGGATTTTATTGAAAGCTTTTCCCATGTCTAATGATATAATCATGAGGTTTTTGTTTTTACATCTGTTGATGTATTTAATTATGTTTATGGTCTTGTGGATGTTGAGCCAGCCCTGCATCTCACAGATGAAGCCTAATTGGTTATGGTGGATGATTTTTGTGATGTGTTGTTGGATCTGTTTTGCTAGAATCTTGTTGAGGATTTTCGCATCTAAGTTCATCCAGGATATTGGCCGGTAGTTCTTTGTTGTATCTTTATCCGGTTTGGGTATCAATGTGATGTTAGCTTCATAAAATGATTTGGAGAGTTCCATCTTTTTCAATTGCCTGGAATACTTCCTTTTTATTATCATTATTTTTTAGATGTGGGGTACAATTCAGGGTTAGGTATACAAATGTTGATTGTACAGGTACCCTTGTTGATGAGGTATGCCCCTCCCTCCCTGGCAGTTTCCCTCAACTGTCAATCCCAACCTCCTCCCCTGGCAGTTTCCTACTACTGCTAATCCCTTTCTTTTAGTATTATGATAACTGTTCAAAGTCTGCTTATGAGTGAGAACATATGGTGCTCTGTTCTTTGTTTCTGTGATAGAGCACTGAGTATGATGGACTCTAAATCCATCCAAGTTGCTGTAAAGTCCATATGTTTGTCCTTCTTTATGACTGCATAATATTCCATTTTCTATAGAGACCACATTTTTTAATCCAGTCCAGCTTTGATGGGCAGCATGGTTGTTTCCATGTTTTTGCTATTGTGAACAGAGCTGCATCAAACATGCGTGTGCAGGTATCTTTTTGGTAGAATGATTTGAGTTCTTCTGGGTATATTCCCAATAGGGCAATTGGTGGGTCATATGAAAGGTCAAGTTCTAGTTCTTTCAGAAATCACCACACCATCCTCCAAAGAGTTTTCACTAGTTTGCATTCCCATCAACAGTGTAGAGGAGTACCTTTTTCTCCTCATGCTCACCTGGAATACTTTCAGTAGAATTAGTATCAGTTCCTCCTTGTATGTTTTGTAGAATTCTGCTGGAAAGTCATCTGGTCTAGGGTTTACTTTTTGTAGGTAGTTTTCTTGTGACATAGTTGATTTCCTGGGTTGTTTATTTGGGGTCTCAACTTCTTGTTTTAACCTGAGGAGATTGTGTGATGTCAGAAAGTCCTTCATTTCATTTAGGTTTTCAAGTTTGCTTCCATACAAGTGTACATAGTAATCTTTGATAATCTTTTGTTTTTCTTCAGGGTCAGTTGTGACTTGATTTTTTGCTTTTCTGATTTTGCTTATTTGGGCTTTTTCTCTCTTTTTTCTGGTCAATCTAGCTAAAGGTCCATCAATCTTGTTTATCCTTTCAAAGAACCAGCTTTTTGTTTCATTTATTTTTTTGTATTATATTTTTGTCTTCTATGTCCTGAATTTGGGCTTTTATTTTTTATTTATTTTTTCCAGAGTAGAAGAGTGTATAACATTATATAAGGCTAATAAGCCTCTGTTGAAATAAAAGTTTCTTAGAGGTAAAGATGTAATTTTAAACTGAAAACTCATAGAAAAAAATCATAATTTTTGATATTATTGACTTCTGGAATGTTTGTGTGCATGAGTGAGGGCCAATGATATTAACAGCGTGAACAGACTGGGTGGTAACTCACACCTGTAATTCCAGCACTTTGGGAATCCGAGGAGGGAGGATTGCTTGAGCCCAGTAGTTCAGGGTCAATCGGCATCATAGCAATATCTTGTCTCAAAAAATGAAAGAAATAATGAAAGAACAAAAGAAAGAAAGAAAGACATGAAGAAAGAAAGAAAAATAAATTAAAAAATTAGCTGGGCGTAGTGATGCGTGCCTGTATTCCCAGCTACTCGAGGGGCTGAGGGGGGAGGATCACTTGAGACCAGATCAAGACTGAGTTGAGTTGTGATTGTGCCACTGCTTCAGCAGCAGAATGAAACTGCAACTCAAAAAACAAGCAAACAAATTGAACAGAATTGTTTCAGCATGAAAAGATTTAGAGGATGATCAAAATGCCTCCAGATTAGAGGATAACCAAAAATGCCTCCAGATATTTTACAGTGTCTCCCAGAGGCAAAATTGTCCCAGATTGAGAACTACCCATATATGTTTATGCAATCTAAGTAGGATAAAAGGTTTTTATAACTTTAATTAATATTAATAGAATTTTTAAATCTCTAAATTGTTTCAGCATGAAAAGATTTAGAATTATCAATGTTGCTTGGATTTGTCTTGGCTTGGGAAGCTCGAAGAACAGTTATAGTTTAAGGTTCTAGTGGTTATTCCAGGTACTTCCATAAGGGTCAGACTCTCTTGTCCTCTGTGGTGTGTTGGTAGCAGATGTTCATAATCAGGGTAGTTTTATAAACCTTATGAAGAGTGAGAGGAAGAGACAACACTAACATTTATTCAAAAGGTAACCATAAAAAAATGGGAGCTTTATCAAGACAGAGCCATGACTTTTCAAGTAGTAAACCTGGAAAAATGATGCAAAGAATTCTCGTACACATTTTGCCATAGCCTAGAATAATGGTTCTCCATGAGAAATGTGTATCCCATCTAACACTAACCTCAACACTACTGGCAAGCTGAAACAGATCATGTTTTGTTGTGGGAGATTGTCCTGAAAATTGCACGTTGTTGATCAGCATTTCTGGCCTCTACTCACTGGACGCCAATAGCACTCTGGTGTGATAACCAAAAATGCCTCCAGATATTTTACAGTGTCTCTCAGAGGCAAAATTGTCCCAGACTGAGAACCACTCATATATGTTTATGCAATCTAAGTAGGATAAAAGGTTTTCCTAACTTTAACTAATATTAATGGAATTTCTATGAATTCTACAATTTAGGAAAAATTAGAATTTTTATCCAGATTAGAATTCCAATTTATCTTGTAATTGAGTAATTAATTGACTGATTTTTAGTAGTGTAGTTAGTGGTATGTAAGATAAGAATCACAGGTTTTTTTTTTCTGAGTATGAAATACCAAAGACTAAAACAATCTAGAATGCTAAGGTACTGACTTGGGGTGAAATTTTAGAAATGATTCAATAGAGATTTTGATATAAAAAGGTACTTAGGGCTCAGATGGTCATATCAAAAAATAGTGACCACGTTAACTTTACCAGTTTTCTTTAAAGATAAGTATCATGGTATGTCAAAGCGAGAGGGGTCAATTAAGATCTTTTTATTCAATTCTCTCATTTTAGAAAGAAGCGAGAGTTTGGAAACCCAGGTAGGAATGGAAGTCAGATCTTCTGATCCCCATTTACATTAAACATGGTGTCTTTGGGGAATGTATGAAAACAAGAAGTCAATTGTCCTGAAAAGCCTTCAATTCCCACCTGTAGAATCAGTTTCCTTTTTTTTCTGATCCCATTAGCTACTTAGTCCCCCTTTAATATTTCTGTCACAACGCTGTTACTTCATGTTTCTCTTTCTTCAACTAAGTTGAAGAAAACTAAGCTGTGTTTTTCATAGAGTAGATACTACCATTATATGATCTCACTACCTAGCACAATTATTCGAGTGTTTAATGAAACAATATTCCAAGCATCTTAAGAATAATAAATTCCAAGCACTGTAGACTGATGCAGAGGTGCTTGCTAAGTTCCTGATGATACCTGTGCTTTTCCAATATGGGGGAAACTATTACTAGAAGCTACTGTCTTGTTTGATTGATTTTCCTGTCTTCTTCCCAGACATGCTTCAATGAGGAAATGAAGACAGGCTCTTTTCTCTCTTGCTCAATCTTGGTTCCCCAGGGCCTCACAAGGTAATTGGCAAAGAGGAGTCCCTTAATAAATTTATTTGTCAAATGATGAAATAAAGTAGTAAATTAGCCAAATGGACACAGTGGAAATTTTCAAAATGAGTTCACAAGCAATAGACACTTGACAACCATTTGTCAAACAGGGTATGTAGAATAATGTTTAGATCAGCAGATGTAGCCAGTTGGACTTGGATGAGAAAGATAATTCTGCTTGTTTTCAGCTTTGTGCCCCTAGTCGTGTAGTTTAACTCTCCTAAACTTAAACTTCTGCATTTGTAAAATGGTCATAATTGTAGTATTTATCTATTAGGATTGGCCTGAAGATTAAATGAAACAATGTAGGTAGGTTGATAAGAACAGTGCTCAACACTTAGCAAACAGCAAACTGGGAAGGAAGGTTGCGTCTTTCCAATCCCATCTGGCCATTTTTGCCTATAGAGAAAGTGTTTATGGTATAAAACCCAGGTTTTTTCAAGGACTATCATGCTGTAAATATCAGGACTTATGTGATGCAAGTCTTTTATTGGTTCCAGTATCCAAACAATGGGTGCCCTCTGCTTCTTCTTACCCCTGCCAAAGGTGTCCCAATGCAGGGCATGGGCTCCAGGCCAGGCCAGCTATGTTTACCCATGTGATTAGGGTAAACATAGCTCTATAACTGGACTCAGAGCTTCAGCCACAGAAAGAGAGAGAGAGAGAGAGAGAGAGAGAGAGAGAGAGAGAGAGAGAAAGAGACAGACAGAATCCTTTGAAATTCAGCCTGAGTCCTGTAATTCCACAGTGATTTCCAGATAAGCCCTATAGGAAGAGAGGTAATGAGTGTTCAGTAACTATCAGTAAAATGGATTTCATTTTCTACTTGGCAATTTTTAACCTTTGTATCAGTGACCAGGAGTGAAGTACCCAGACCCAAACTTTTTAGTATTAGTAAAATAATATTAGCCTTAGTATTCCACCTCTTATATAAATGGAAAAATAAAATACAGATAACAATAGTAACTAGCTGAGGGATGGACTATATAATTAAGTGAAGAAAATTGAACAGACTGTATATTTATATGCTGCAGAGATACACTGAGGAGTACTGACTGTATTTTAATCTACGGCCCCATACCCATACACACAGCCATTCACTTCATGCCAAATTTTGCTATCATCTATTTACCTATGAATGTGTCCCTCCATGGAGTGTGACTTTTGGGATGTATATATAGATTTTTTTGGGGTCATTCCAGATAGAGCAATTAGAGAATGAGGTCTTTGGGTGTTATAAGGTAGTGAGGCAGAAGCTGAGCTAACTAGAGCCTGGAGCGCCCCTTCTGAGGAAGGTGAAGGAAAGAAAGGCAACACAGCCCAGTTGAGGCCAGCAGGAGGTTGATGGAACAGGGTGGGCAAAGGTGGCCTCAGAGAATGACTGTTTTGCTGAGCCCTGACAATGTGCATCTAAGTAGATTATCAGATAAAGTCATTCATTTTTTTTTTTCCCAGGAGACTTTTTTATGTCTCTGGCCACTGTTGGCAACAGGCGAGAAGTTGACAAATTTGAAACTTAAATAGCCTTCAACACTGGAAAAGAATATTCACTCTTTCATTCATTCATTCACTCATTTGTTACTTTTATAAACATTTAATGTGTTCCTTCTATCTTTCCAACAGGAAAAAAATTAAATATACATCTCAGTAGTATCAAAACTCTTATTGAAAATCCTGAGGATAAAACTTTTGGAAAGATTCTAGCAATTCAGAGATGATAAATTAAAAATACTTGAGCACTAACTATTATAACAAATGAAACATGCAAAACATTGGTACGAGTTCTAACTATTTTATTTTGGTTAATATTTAAAAATACTTATAAATGTCTGCATACATTTATTGGCATCCTTTATAGGCTTTCCATCTTAATAATAATTTTTTTAATGATAGTGGTTTTGCAGAGCTGTACATTCTAAATGTAGTTGTAACTATTCTATATTATAAGAGAATAATAAAAATTAATGTAAGACTTTTTCTGGAGTAAATCATCTATTACCCACTTATAACTGGGTGATAGATGATTCATTTTAATTCATATTGTTGATTGACTGTTTATGATAATTGCTTTTTGATTGGTTTGTACAAATTGGAACTTGAAATTCCAAGGTGAGATTTATAACACCAGGAAGATTTTTATTAAGTCCTGAACAAAAATAAATATGTTTATAAGGTGAATTCTAATTATGTTCCACTGGAAAAAAAACAAACTCATATTTTACAATTAAATAAAACCCATTTAGGATTAAGACATTTCTATTGTTAAAATATTCTGTGTTCCTTGAAAAAAGGTAAATCACAAAATAATAGGGTGTTGGGATTTGGGAAAATCTCATTTTAGCGCTGGTTCTACTAATCAAAATCACATATTAATTACTTAATGATAATACTGATAGCTTACATTTATTGATCACTTGGAATGTGTCAACTTCTCTGCTAAGCATGTGTCTACAGGTCATTTTACTTAATGCTAACCACAGTCATATGAGACAAGCATCATTATTCTCACTTTCCAGATGAATTTCTGTGGGACAGAGATGTTGGGTAATCTGTCCAAAGTCACACAGCTGTCAAAGAGTGGAGGTTGGATTCTCCAGGTCTGTCTGGTTCCTTAGTCCACTAGATTAATTCTATACCATGAATGTCATGGTATAGAAATCATTTTCTTTAGCACTGTCAGGTGAAATTTTCATTAAGAAAAGAAAAAATTCTGATTGCAATTCTTGCTTGAATTCAGAACATGAAGAAGGAGAAAATGCAGAGAAAGCGGAACATACCTCTTGATGGATCTTAAATGCTATCTCAATGGTACATGTCCTTTGATAATTTTTCTTCTCTTCTGCAGCATCACCTCCCAATGGCTGCAAGAACTTACTTAGTTTTAAGAACAGCACATCCAAAAAAATACTGACCATCTAGGAAGGTTCCTTTTGAGTATGCATTACAAGAGGAAAATCCCAACTGTAACCCAAAAGGATATAAACTGGGAAAAAGAAAAATAAAAGTTCGACTCTGTTCTCCTACTCTGGCCAACACACTGTCCTACCATCATCCTCATTTGGGGTGTGTTTTCAATTTTCTTATGGTTTGAGCACAGGTTTCGTTGTTTTGAGAAAACCATATTTGTCTTAGGCTGGAATAGTTCTTATAACTATTCAGTGCCTACTTATTGAGGAAAGTTCTTATTCCTTCTCACACTTCCTCTTTCCAAGTTCACTACTGTGATGGCAGTCATATTCTTCAGACTTTAATAATTAACACTTTGTAATAGAAATATAGGAAAATGTATGCTTCATTTCTCTCACCCTAAAATGAAATAATTTTTTCTAAAGATCTCAAGAAAATACTAGGCAGTGTGGCCATCTTCTTCAATCTCCACATTTCAGAAGAATTCCACTGACAGTCATTAACCAGTTATTATTGTGCTAAGAATAGATTCTTTCTCCTAAAATCTCTTGAATGACTGATGCCACGAAAATGATATTCTAGCCAGAGATCACAAACTGGATTGAGTCTTCCCTTCTCACTATTTTTAAGTCAATCAGAGATGTTTGTAGTGTTTATCTACTTGAAATGAAAGGCTAGACAAATGTCAGTCGATCGCATGAAGATGAAAATACAAAATGGGGTTAGAAGACAGAGTGGGAATTAAGATGAATGCTATAGAAATATGCTGTGGGTTCAAATGAAGCACAAATTTGTCTGTGGTGCAACTCCAGGTATCAACTTTTGAATAATGTATAATTTGGATAATACTTAAACTTGAAAATATTTGGAATTCTTAATTTGGTTTTTTTATACCTTGTGATATTTTTTATTTTCAACTTCATGCTGAATTTTTTCCTATAATCCTTTGGCTGGGCTGGTAATCAATTTTTCCTAAAGCTAGTTTTAAGACTATTTAAAAACTATTCTTACAGTCTCCTTCTAAGCTTCTTAAAATTACCTAATCCTCTTAAAATGTTCTCCTCTTCCTGCCCTGTGGTCCCCCCCCCCCCCGCCCCCCCCGCCAAACTGGTCTGAATCTACTATCACATTACAAGGGCTCTCTTCCCCATTCCATATTCTATACTTGTTAATAATTTCTGGTACTCTGCTAGTGGGAAGAACATTTGCTTCCACTTTTATTGGGGACAAAAAAGATTGAGTAGTGTAGCTTTTAGGCTGAAACTTATTGATTATATATTTTCAAGATGTCACCTTTTGTTATGTCTTTCCATTTTGGGGAGAGTGGCAAAATTGTCAAAATGCTAAAAAAAGGTAACTGTTCCTTCAGGAAAATACAAGAAGTGATATGAAATATTTGGTCCTCTTTCTCTATGAAATAAAGCAATAAAAATGTATTAGCCTTCTCATTCTAGTCCTGAGTAGATAATCTGTTTCTGAGATATTCAAAAATGTTGGCCACTTCTATCCAGGAGATGAAAAAAGTTTTTTCTGTCAATTTTAGAGGTTAGCATAAGCTATAGTTGTTATGTTGTTCTTGAGAGACCTATATTTTATTACACTTGAAAGAATTAAAGCAAATAAACTTATAGATGTAAACTCTTGAAAATAGATAGATAAGTTCATCAATATGTGATGGGTTTTGAAGGATGCTAGAAGGTCTTGATTACTGACCTTCTCTAAATTCTAACCACCCCTCCTTACTCAAAAACATGTCTGTATTTGGGGTTAACCTTCTATTTCCTCCATTTGAGTTACATTTTTCTAATTTACGGTTTTAAGTCCTGTTAAAATGCAAGAACATTTATTTTCCTGCAAAACAAGAAAATGATGTATTTACTTTGCAGAGAGAGCACCATGGTTACTGCAGAGCGTGAACATGATTAATAGCAACTGCAAGTGTTGCCTGGCCCAGATTTGCTTGCTTAGGATACAGTCTCATTAAGATGGACTCCATCTTCACTTTCTAAATGAAGAATCTGGGAGAAGGTTTTGATAAGGCAGTAAATGGTACAGGAAGAGGATTTTACCACCCAAAGTGTAGGTGGTGGTGCCACTGAAGAAGTTCAAGGGCACAGAAGGAGGCAACAAACACTGAGTACAGACAAACTCACCCACTTTACAATGTTGCTGAAAGCAGCTTTGGCAGAAGCCCTTGCGTATTGTCACCTGACTTCTTTATAGTTGTCAGTCCACATTTTAACCTCATTTCAACCTTCAAATTGCAGCTAAGAGACATGATTGGAAATAAGAACACCTACCATCCAATAACAAACTGTTGGGTCCCGAGGATCCAGGGTGAAAAAATGCACTCCCCGATCAATACAATTGTAAATTTCCTTATTTAAAACCTCATCTCTCATGCAAACTCTGTTCATTCTGTCTTTTGTAAGCAGGGTTTTTCACAGTAGAATCTGAATGTGAACAGTTAGTGTTTCTGTTAAATCAGGTTTTTATGGTGTGGATGAGTTGTTATTTATTCTTTGTCCACACCATTAGCAAATTAACAGCAGTGTATTTTAAGCATACATAGAGTCTCTGTGCCATTGAATAATATACTATATTACTATACTTATAATATACATTCTCATATATGTAATACACACACGGAAATGTAAAACAACTTTGTTTGCCTTATTAACTTTAATAACTGGTAACAGATGACCTCCTATGAGTCTAAGATTATTAATATTGTTTCTCGTTTGACAGAGGAGTTACCTTGGATAACCTGTTCCCACACAGACTTTTATAGTCTGCTTTCCAAATTGTACAAATTACTCTGAAGTGAAAACCACAATGGAAATGTTCCAGAATCACATTCTTGGCTCCAAACCACAATGCCTTGGTTGTTGGCCAATTTTCTTTTCTTTATTGTTCAGAACAGTTTATAAAATTGTTTATATATGCCAATATTGAATGCTGACACTAACGTGTTATTTTTTAAATTTATTGCTGGCAGCTACTAAGATTATTTGGGAAGAAAACGATCAGTAGCAATTGAAAAGTTCATTTCTATCCAGGAGATTTCTCATCATCCTAAATTCATGATTAATTTCAGATTCCATCTGAAATGTGTGGTCAGAGAGTGAAGGTATAACCAAGACTTATAGGAACTTGCTGATAGAAAAAGATGTTACTGCCAATTTACTCTCTTATCAGGGTAAATCTTTCAATGCCTCAATAGTTTCATTACAAGTGTTATAAAAAAAAATTTAGCATTCCATGCAACACTCTGGGCATTAAAACACAGTGCTGTATAAAGGAAACAATGCAAAGAACACATATTCTAAGATCAATACCTGCAGAAATTAGAATATAATATGACAGTAAAATAGCATAAAACATGATGATGTAAAGTTTATTTAAGTATGCAAAAATGCTTTACTATTAGAAAATCTACTTAATGTATTTATGTAGCTCCTCATATTAATAGGCTAAAGAAGAAAAACAGGCAAATCACTCTTTAATATATAAGTAAAGACATTTGAAAGTTTCACAATCATTCCAGTTAAAGCTTTTTATTAAAGTGGTCATGCATATTTTTCTTAATAGGATAAGAGTAATCAAATTCAACTAACGTCTTACAACTATAAGGACTACCATTAAAATAAAAAACAAAATGTGGATTTCATTCTCACTATCACTGTTTAACACCATCCTTCAAAAGCTTACCAGTTTATTAGAAAAAAAAATTTAAAGAAAGTGATGAAAGGCCAGTAAAACATGAAGCCAAAATTGTCAATATTTTGATTTTTTGATTCTATATTTTGTATCTACAGACCCTAAGATAACCAACTGGGTAAAAGAAGGAATGTTAGAACGACTCAGAGTTCAGCAAGAAAATAATTTAAAATTAATTTACAAACCTTTTAATTTTTATTCCATTTCAACAATAATAAGTTGAATACAATGGAATAAATACAATGGAAACAAAAATAAAATATCTAAGAATAGGAAGAAATACATAAGAACTTCATTTAAAAAAACTCTAAAAGTTTTCTTGAAGCACAAAATAGAGCTTAAAATACAGAGTTGTTTTTCCAAAGATGCAGTCTTAAAAATTATCAATGTTAAGTCAATCCTAATAAAAATCTAATTATGCTGGATATTTTTCTAGAATATGATCAAAATATTCTAAAGTTGATCTGGAAAAGAAACTATCTTATTATACACAGACACCTGAAAAAGATGAATATTGAAGGGGAATCTTAAAATGCATTGAAAAACCATAGTAATCAGAAGAATCTGGTACTGGAATAAATACAAAGAGATAAGGGAATTTAAATCCAATTTTGCACCACTTCTATACTGCATCAATTCATAGTAAATAGAAGTATCGTTATCTGCGAATGGTTTTTTATCACTTCACAGTCATTGTTTGTAGTTACATAAGCAACTAATATTCACTGGAAAATGTATAGTTCTTGCTATTGTATTCAACAATCTTTTGTTGTTTTTTTAATATGGATAAACAGGTTATGTGAATTCAAACAAACATCACCTTTTAATGTCAAGGGTGCTAATTCTTTAGTTCTCATTTCCTATAAAAATTCATACACTTTTCTACTGATTACATAGTTTATAATTTTTAAGTATTTTACAGCAATATATATGAGAAAACAATTTGTATGTTTAGAAAATATAAATCCTTATACATGCTAGGCTACTATTTTTCTTTTTCATTATTGTCAATCTGTTGGACTAAAATTTGTATATCATATTAAAAATTTTATTTGCAATTACTAGTGAATTTGCAAATTTGCCTTGTCTTCATGGTTTCTTATATTTTCCTGTATAGACTGAATATTTATTTATTATTCAATTATCTTTCTAACCTGGGTTTATATCTTTACAAATTGATTTTGAATTTTCATACTGAAGATATTAAGCCTTTGTCTTTCAAACATGTTGCAAATGCTTCCCCATATTGTTCTTTGACTTTACATGTAATACATTTCATCAAAGAGAAATTTTTGTGTTAATATAATCAGATCTATCAATCTTTCCACTGTGCCCGAATATTGAGGGGAATAGAGAAACGCAGTTGGGGAAATAAATGCAGAATATTTGATGCCAATTAGGGAGGCTAATTATTCTCTCTGAAATATTAGATATTTTAATAGTATTTTTTGCCACGATAAACTTCCTATGTTTCTTACATTTCATAACAACTTGTAAAATGATAAGGAATGTCTATTTTCTTAATAGGATAAAGATAATAAAATTCAACTAATGTCTTATATCATGCTGGAAGGATTATCATAAAATAAAGTATAGAACATGATGCCAAATATTGCAGCATCACTAGTTTTTATTAAATTTTTGTCCTTTAGCTTTGCTTATTTTTGTTTGTTAAATAAAGAAGCCCATGATCTGGGACCCTAGCTTTATCTGAGTAAAAAATGTTCATCTGTGAGAACTTAAAAGTAAATAAGTCAAATTTCAGTGAAAGCCTCAGCAGTGGTCGATTGTTTTCCTCCTAGGGTAATTATAGACAGCATTCCCTCAAAGACTGTGACTTGAAATTTTTCTTTCTAATCTGGGTTTATGTTTTTACAAATTGATTTCTAAAAATATATTTTTTATATTGAGAATATTAGACTTTTGTTTTTCAGATATGATGACTGATTGATAGTCCTAACACCAACAAAAGGTTTCAGGGTCAAATGAATCTGGGAAATTATGAATTAAACAAAGTTAAATATATAATTTTTTAAACTTCATAATTATGTAGAGTCTTTAATACACTAGTGTACACTATGTCTTACCAAGTGAATGGTATTTTATTCAGGTTTTCGCAAACATAGCGAGCTGTAGAGTCTGTTTCAAACATCAACCCTATCAGAGATTTTTTTTTCCCCTGGAGTGCCCTATCTAACTTAATATCTCACCCACAGGTAATTTCTACCCTTTATTCCATTTTTGTTTCTTCAAAGAATGTATTAATATCTGACATTCATACTATCTTTTTCTCACTTCCCCTGAGAATAGAGCCCTTCTGTCTCCTTGGTCCTTGCCACATAGTAAAGACTGAAAAAAATATTCATTGACTGAGTTTGCTTCTGCTTCACCATCTTTGGTGTCTGGCTTTTTTTTACCCATGCACACAAGATGGCTACCCCATTTTCAGACATCATAACCATGTGTTAAAAGAAAAGGGCAGAAGGCAAAACTCATGTGCTTGCTAGAGCTGTCCTTTCTGTGGAAAACCACAGTTTTCAGAGTGGGTCCACCCTGTAGACCCTTACTTCTAGCTCATTGACCGCTATTATGTCATATGACCATCACCAGCTGCAAGAGATTTTACGGGGGTATTTCCTCTGGGCAAATTGTTAATCTGGAATGGAATAGGGTTTCTATTAATAAAGAAGACTATGGTGGGCATTTTGTGTGCACCTATTCCGAGAAAGCTGTGGGTATTACAGAGTCAATTTTACTCTTGTCATTTATTTGGCTCCCAGAGGCATCTTAATTTGCAAGTTTGAACTAAAAATTTCTTAAAGTCATTTGCAGTCTTTACATTTATAATCTATAAATCTCTAGCAAGTGCCCCAAACTTGTCTGTATATAGAAGATTTCCTGTACTGGGTTTAAATAGTTTAAGAAAAAACTTTTCTTTCCCTCTCCAACCCCTGCTTAAAAAAAAAAAAGTCATCACTTGCAGGTAACGGCCAGCTCTACTTTGAAGTCATTCTTGGTCGTTTTCACTGAAGTAAAACAAATGCTCTGGAATAAGTGAGCGTCCCTCCCCTGGGAAGGTTTGTCATACAACCATCCCGAGTCCTAATCACAGCTTCAGGAACAATGATGTTGCTGTCACTAGGAGGTCAGGAGAGGAAGCTGAGAGGCTCTGAAGTTTAAGCCAGAGCAAGAGTGACAGAGGACACACTAAAAAAAAAATTAGACTTACAAAAAAGAAAATAAAAACCCACGAAGAAAAGCCTTTGTAAAATGTGTTGAAAATTGGAACATTTGATTGTGTAGAATATCCTGTCACTTTCTAACAATTTTCCATTTTGCTGTTTGGTAAGTGACAAGTTTCACATTGCACAGGTGGCCAATTTCACTAAAAATAGTTTCTTGAGCCTTATCGGTATCATTTATCAGAGGCAGCAGGGAATGTTGGGTTGTGCTAGAGATATTCATTCCAGTGTTATCTACACTCCTGACTGCTAGGTGGAATTTGGGATAGGTCAAGAAGAAAAGTTGATATTTATTGAGTGCCTACTAAGCGGGAGTCATCATAGTAGACACTATTACAGTTATCTTTTTTTAGTAACAATCCTTCCAACATATTGCAAAGAAGGAAATTGAAGCACAGGGCATAAACTGAGGCATATTGCTTGAACCTGCTGATTTCCCATTTTTCCCTACGCTTATTGTGATTGGACTCATTGACACACTTCTTTATTTATTTAGTGACTGTGTAATTTTCAGCATATGTCTTGATACCCTTAAAATTTAGGGTTTTTTAAAAATTTGTGGAGTGAAGATAATAACATCTATCATGCATTCCTTGCTGGGTTTGCATAAAATAAAATGAAATAATAATATGTGAAAGTGCTTTTAATATTATTAACCATATGTAAGATTAAGTTAGTTTTAGGACCGTCAATGTATGCTTTTAAGTTTTCACACACAAAAAAAATCTGTAATTGCATTTGTACTTATGGTATGAGACTAAAGGGTGAAGATTTTTTTTCCCAGTAGGGACATTCAATTGATGCATCATTATTTTTTAATGAGTGCCAGTCTCCTCCTCACTATCCTGCAGTGTCACCTTTGTAATAAGTCAGGTGACTTATAGCTACAAGTCTGTCTTGAAATTCTGTTTTGTTCCATCAGTCTGTCTAGTCTTGCTCCAATGCCACATTATCTTCATTAAAATAGTTTTAAAATAACCCTTGTTGATGTCAGTGTACTTGATTTGTTCTTTTCTGGATTGACTTAGCTATATTTAGACCTTTACAATACTGAGTTTTCCCATCCAAGAACATGGAATATCATTCCATTTATATAGATCCTCTTTAATTTCTCACATTGTTTTATTATATCCAGTAAAACAATAATACCTACCTTTCCTTAGATTTATCCTCATGTACTATTTTTTTAAGTTTTGATTTTTAAAGTTTTACTTTCTAATTTGTTCTACTGGTATATAGAGATATATAGATTTTTTAATACTGTGTATCAAGTATCTTGGCAAATTTACTTATTAATTCCAACAACTTGTCCAACTTGTCTAGAGAGTCTTTTTAATTTTTTATATCCATATTCATGTCATATATGAATAATTTGTAATTGTTATTGCTTCATTTCTAGTCCTTACTGCTTTGGTTTCTTATTCTTTGAATTTTTGCACTGCCAAGAGCCTAAGCATATTTTTTAATAGAACTTGTGACAATGGGTGTCCTTGTCTCATTCTCCATATCAAGGGGAATGTTTGCAATATTTTATTAATGAGTGTGATGTTTGCTTAGGATCTTAAATATATATTCTTTATTAGCTTTTGGATGTTCCATTATGTTCCTAGTATGCTGAGACTTTTAAAAAACCATTTAATAATCTTTCTTAAAAATCTCTATCTCTTAAATATACTGAGTAGCCAAAGATCATCAGATGTATATGGGCCAATTGCAATGTAAGAGGTTTAAACAGGCAAATAAAAACCATGAATAAAGAACAAGAATTTCTGGATTGAAAAGATTCATTTATTGATTTGCATAGTACATCTTAAAAAACCCACTTGAGTGCACATCATTGTGACATTTTATAATAAAAATATATTAAACATTTACAAAGAATGGAAAAAAAAAGGACATATATAACCTCAGTATCAGACTCTTTGGATTTCTTAAGAGCTCCACAGTAAATGAAAACAAAAAATAAACAAATAAGGCAATCACTTCAAAATCTTGAAAAAAAAATCTTCTCCTAGAATTTTATACCTAGACAAATATAAAGAAGCTGTGAGGGTAGACCAGAGATATTTTTCAACATGCAGTCTCCAAAATGTCCTCAATTCTGTGTGACTTCATCTGCCATCCCTTCTACCTCCCAAGATAGCTATGCACTCTCCTTCTCTTTCTCCAAAATTATTATAGCAGTGCCTAAAGTACAACATTACTTGTTGAAATACAATTAAAAACGAATCACTAGAAAAATCAAACATTTATAAAAATATAAGCCCATACATGTATTTATTATTAGATTTAGCACATTAAGTTACACTCCAATAGGTGTGATTTCCAAAAACAAAAACCTATCTTAAGAAAAAAAGAACCAAAAATCTACATGTTGTTTATTAAAAATGAGTGTAAATAAATAATGGGTGAAAAATTAGAAAATTTACATATACGTGAAAACTAAACACACTCTTGAACAACCAATGGGTTAAAATAAAGAATAAAAAAATATCTTGAGACAACTGAAAAGGCAAACACAACATGCTAAAATTTATGGAATGCAGCAGAAACAGTTCTAACTATAAATGCCTATATTAAGGAGAAAGAAACATCTCAAATAAACAGCATAACTTTATACCTCAGGGAACTACAAAAAGAAGGACAAACTAAGCTCAAAGTTAGCAGAAATAAGGAGATAATAAAGATTAGGGCAGAATAAATGAAATAGTGGAAGGACAACAGAAAGATCAATGACATTAAGTATTGTTTTTTTGAAAAGATAAAATAGATAAAACTTCAGGCAGAGTAATCAAGAAAAAAAGAGAGAGCTCAAATAAATAAATTAGAAATGAAAGCGAAAACATTACAACTGATATCACAAAAATGCAAAGGATCATAAGGACTACTATAAACAATTATACACCAAGAAAGGGATAACCTAGAAGAAATGGAAACGTTTCTAGAAACATACAACCTACCAAGTCTGACTCATGGAGAAAGAGAAAAATCTTAATAGTCCAAAAACAAGTAAGGAGATTGAATAAGTGAACAAAAATCTCCCACCACCACCATCAACAAGAACCCAGGACCAGACAGCCTCACTGATGAATTGTGCCAAATATTTTTTAAAAGATTTAACACCAATCTTTTTCAAACATTGCCAAAATAATTGAAAAGGGAATATTTTCAAACTCATTTTATGAAGCCAGTATTACCCTAATACTGACACCAGACAAGGACACTTCAATAAAGGAAAATAGTAGGCCAATATTTCAGATGAAGGTTGGTGCAAGAATCCTCAACAAAATACTAGCAAACTGAATTCAACAGCACATTAAAAGGATCATACACTATAATTAAATGATATTTATCTATGGTATGCAAGGATAGCTCAACATATATAAATCAATGTGATATACCATATTAACCAAATGAATAATAAAAATTATATGATAATTTTAATAAGTACGGAATAATATTTGTCAGAATGCGAAATCTCATCACAACAAAAACTGTTAGCAAATTGGGTATGGAAAGAATGTATTATATTACAATAAAGGTCATAGATGACAAATCCACAACTAATATCATGCTCAATGGTTAAAATGCTGAAAGCTTTTTTCTAAGATCAGGAACAAGACAAGGATACCTACTCTAACCTTTTCTATTCAACATAGTACTGGAAGTCCTAGCTGGGGCAATTAGGCCAGAAAGAAATGAAAGTCATCCAAATCAGAAAGAATGCAGTATACCTGATTTTATACACAGAAGAACTTAGACTTCATTAAAAAACTGTTATAACTAATAATCAAATTCAGCAAAGTTGCAGGTTACAAAAACAACATACAAAAATCAGTTGCATTTCTGCACACTGAGAACAAACTATTTGAAAAAGAAATAAATTTTTAAAAATCCCATTAGCAATAGCATCGCACACACACACACACACACACAAACACACACACACACATACACATGAACACACACACACACAAATACCTAGGAATAAATTGAACCAAAAAGCTAAAAAATCTGTCCACTGAAAACTAAGGCATTGATGAAAGAAACTTAAGACAGATACAAATAAATGGAGAGAGGAAGAATTAATACTGTGAAAATGTCTATACTACACAAACAATCTATAGATTCAATAAAATCCCTATCAAAATTCTAATTCCATTTTTCTTTTTTTTAACTTAAAATTTTTTTATTTTAAAATTGTGGGGTACATTTCAGGGTTAGGTATACAAATATTCACTGTGCAGGTACCCTTGTTGATGAGGTGTGACCTCCTTACCCAGGCAGTTTTCCACTACTGTCAATCCCACCTCCCCGTCCCACCCCCTGCAGTTTCCCACTAACAGTCAGTCCTTTTCCTATAGTATTGTGGTAATTGTTCAAGGTCCCCTTATGAGTGAGAACATGTGATACGCAGCTCTTTGGTTCTGTGAAAGTACACTCAGTATTATAGACTCTAATTCCATCCAGGTTGCTGAGAAGTTCATGATTTTGTTCTTCTTTAAGGTTGCATAATATTCCATTGTGCATATGTACCATATTTTTTTAATCCAGTCCTCTTTTGATGGGTAGGATGGTTGGTTCCATGTTCTTGCAATTGTGAACAATGCTGAGATAAACACACGTGTGCAGGTATCTTTTTTACAGAGTGATTTGAGTTCTTCCAGGTATATTCCCAGTAGGGGGATTGCAGGGTCATATGAAAGGTCGATTTTTAGAACTTTTAGGAGTCACCACACTGTTTTCCACAGAGGTTGTACTAGTTTGCACTGCCACCAACAGTGTGGAAGTGTTCCCTTTTTGTCACATTCTCTCCAGCAGCTGTTATTTTTTGTTATTGATGATGGCCATTCTGACTGGAGTTAGGTGGTATCTCGTGTAGTTTTAATTTGCATCTCCTTGATGACTAGTGAGGTTGAACCTTTTTTCATGTATCTGTTGGCTGCTCTTATGTCTTCTTTTGAGAACTGTCTATTCACATCTTTTGCCCACTTTGTAATGGGACTTTGTTTTTTTCTATTCAGCACGTTTGAGTTCCTTGTAGATCCTAGATGTTAGGCCTTTGCCAGACATACAATTGGCAAATATTTTTTCCTAATCTGTGGGCTGTCTCCCTGCTCTCTTGATAGTTCCTTTGGCTTTGCATAAGTTTGTCAGTTTGATGAGGTTCCACTTGTCTATATTATCTCTTATGACATGGGCACTTCGGGTTTTGATCAGGAATTGGTTGCCAGTTCCAATTTCCATAGAAGTGTCTCCTGCTTTTTCTAAGGTTCTTATAGTTTGAGGTTTTACTTTAGGTCTCTGATCCATCTAGAGTTGATTTTTGTGTATGGGAATAGGTAGGGGTACTGTTTCAATCTTCTGCATGTGGTTAGCCAGTTTTCCCAGCACTATTTACTGAATAGGTTCTTGTCTCCCCAGTGGTTTGTGGTGGAGGTTTTGTCGAAGATGAGTTGGTTGAGAAATTGAGGTTTTGATTCCGGAAACTCAGTTCTATTCCATTGGTCTATATGCCTGTTCTTGTACCAATACCAGGCTGTTTTGATT
>CAUYQG010223001.1:0-11438 GCA_963574415.1 Tarsius wallacei | reverse complement strand
GGATTTGTTGAAATCTCTCAACTGCCTAAATTACCTCTGATTCTAAGGTCTATTATATTTTCTGTCCTATTTTTAATAGCCTGCATTCGTGCACTTATTTATTTGATTAACGTTGCCATACAAACTTGTCTATTTAAGTTTGGCAATGTTTTGCAAATGTTTCTCATACAGGAGACCCCCAAAAACCCAGAATTATCCTTTTGAGGGTGGACTCTTTGAGGTACAGGCCTTCCCTGCTAGGAAGTGTTTTAGGAACCCACTGGCATCAGTATACCAGCTAGTATTATTGTGGGAGGTTTTTTGTTTTGTTTTGTTTTTTTAGATTCTTTCAGTGCGTTTGCCCATTTCATGATGGGTGATTTATGAGCACGCCTGCCCACACTGTGCTGAGCGTTCAGCAGCTTTTGACCAAAACGACATGATCCCTATGCCCAACTCTCCCTATTCATCCCATCTCACCCTGAATGACTTTTCTTTTTGTTTACCTGGGTGAAAAAAGTCCTCAGAGGAAAATGTTTTGCCGACGTGAAAGAGGTGAAACAACAAAACAGCAGAAGCACTAAAAGACATCAAAATTGCCGACTTCAAAAACTGTTTTGAGCAGTGGAAAAAAGCAACTTGATAGGATTATTGCATCAGACAGAGAGTACTTTGAAGGTAACTGAAATTTAAACATACGCAATTTTTAAATAAAAAAATTCCAGAGTTGTTTGGTGTGTCCCTCCCTGTATTTATCAATTCTACTTTCTCTTTTCTAATTTGTTAAATTCTTTGCCTTCTGTTTTTCTTTCTTTTGTTTGTTTTGCTCTGTCTCTACTGTCTTGAATTGAATGGCTTGTGTCAGTCTGTATTCAATCAGGAGAGATAAGCCACATCATTTGAATAGGGAAAGTTTAATATAAAGAATGGTTAAACACAACAAGGATTGGTTAGTAAGAAGTAGAGAGAACACTAAAGAGCACAGGAATAGCAAGAATAAGGAACAGTCTCTGCTGTCCTCTGGGGCTGAGATGTAAAGCCAGAAGCTCTGCCCGCTGCCCTGCTCTGCCCTTGGGGCTGAGATTCAGACCTTGTTGGAGAGTCTCCCAGCTCACACTGTGGTAGAGAAGTCTCTGTGGTGCTGCACTGGTGGAACTTGCTGGAAATTTGCCAAAAGTCTGATCTCTAGTATATTGGGGAAAACCGTTCCCAGAGAGATGTCTCGCCCCGCTACAAAACCACCCAAAGGGGATGTGGACGGGCAGGGCGAGCTTCTGACCACTGGATGCTCATGTCCACTACACAGTGCAAGAGCTGAGAGTTGGAGAAACTGAGCATACTGCAAGAACAAGGTTACGAGCCTCTAGGCAGCCGTGCACTGCAAAAGCTGAGTCCTCCAGGAGCTTCAAGTGCTACAAGGAGCCTGGTTCTGAAGAAAGCCACCAGCAGGAGCCTGCCTGGTAAGCACACCAGAACCAGGGAACAAGATCCCTTTTCTCCTGCAGTGTCTCTCTAGCACTCTCTACTGACAACGCTTCAGTGCCAGCCAGCAAACAAAAAATATTTAAAGGACCCAGATTCATTTCATAGAGTGATCAAAAAGGGTGAATTTGGAGCTGAGGCAATCAATTGATAATCAGCACACATATGTACATTAATTCTTATTGAATAATACAAGTATTATTATACAAAAAATATTTAAAGGACCCAGATTCATTTCACAAAGTGATCAAAAAGGGTGAATTTGGAGCTGAGAGGCAATCAATAGATAATCAGCACACATATGTACATTAATTCTTATTGAATAATACAAGTATTTAAAGCCATGAATTTTGTTCCAAGAGCAGTTGTGTGTACTTCTCAAATTTAAATGTTGTGCTGTCATGTTTATAGGTTATTGCTGCTTTCTAATGAGTCTATTATTGCTGCTTTGACTTTCTATAGACTCAATAGTGACAGACATTTTATTTTGAGTTAATAAGTGGACTTTTATTTCTTGTTTGTGTTTGGTTGTAAAAAAAATATTAACTTTTATTATATTGTAACTAAAGAGTGTGCCTTGCTTATTATTCTATTTGGAATCTATTAAGAATTTCTTTATACATTTTATAAAATGCTTAATGGATTTAAAATTTTTTTTTCTTTCTTTTTTTTTTTTTTTTTTGGTGGGATTTCACTTTGTCTCCCAGGCTGAAGTAAAGTGGAGCAATCATGGCTCACTGCAGCCTTGACCTTCTGGGCTCAGGCAATCCTTCTGCCTCAGCCTCCTGAGTAGCTGGGACTAAAGGCCTACGCCACCAGACCAACCAAATTTTGTAGAGACAAGGTTGCTATGTTGTCTAGGCTGGGCTGAACCTCTTGGGCTCAAGCAATCCTCCCATCTTGGCCTCCAGAAGAGCTGGGATTACAGGCATGAGCCACCATGCCCCACCTTAAAAAGAACATGTATTGTCTATGTGGTAAAAAACTCAATACATACTAATTAAACTTTTAAATTATATAATGTATATCATATTTGTCAACTTGCTCTGTAGAAGACTGAGAGAAGTAGACTAATGTCTCTAATTGTTTTCAATCTGTTACTATAGTCCTCACAAATATTATTATGTATATTGTTAGACTGTTATTTAGCTCATAAACATTCATTAATGTAGTTTAGAAGATTATATTCAATCTTTATCATAGTATATTTGCCTTGATGTCTGGCACATAGTAAACATTTAATAAACAACTATTAACTGATGATTTTAAGTTTTTGAAAAATAATTTTGAATGCCATTTATTTATTAGCATCAATATTATATAACTTATATTGTTTGCAATATGCTTTAAAACATACTAGCCAGAAAAAAGTATATGAAAGATATGACATAAGACTGACCAAAAAAAAATGTTGATAATCACTGATGTTAGATGGTGATACTTGAGGGTTAATAACAATATTTTCCTTTTCTTTGTTTATGCTTGAAATTTTTTTCTTTTTCTTTCTTTTTTTTTTTTTTTTCAGCCAGAGTCTTACTCTGTCTCCAGGATGCAGTGCAGTAGCACAAACATGGCTACCACAGGCTCAACCTCCTGGGCTTAGGCAATCCTTCTGCCTCATCCTCCTGAGTAGCTGGAACTACAGGCTCCCACTACTATGCCTGGCTAATATATATATTTTTAATTTTGTAGAGACAAGGTCTTGCCATATTTCCTAGGCTGGTCTCAAACTCCTGGGCTCAAGCAATCCTCTCCTCTCAGCTTCCCAAAATGCTAGGATTACAGATATGAGCCACTGCACCTGGCCAATGCTCAAAATTTTTTATAATAAAGATTTTAAAATTATGCATATATAATCACTAATTTTCTCCTTGTAGGATTAAAAAAAATTCTTTCAGCCTGGCTCGGTGGCTCAGTCTGTAATCCCGCGCTTTGGGAGGCTGAGGTGAGTGGATTACCTGAACCCGCGGGTTCAAGACCCACCTGGGCAACTTGGTGAGACCTCATCTCTACAATAAATCAAAAATCAGCCAGGCATGGTAGCGCGTGCCTGTAATTCCGGCTACTCGGAAGGCTGAGGCGGAAGGATCGCCGGAGCCCAGCGGGTGGAGGCTGCGGTGACTGGGAGTGGCCACTGCACTCCAGTCTGGGCGACAGAGTGAGACTCCAACTCAAAAAAAAAAAAAAAAAAAAGTTTCTTTCTTCTAATAGTCTTAGGTTATTATTATTTGTGATTATAGTAAAATTACTGGCATTTTTATATGTTCTTTTAAAAAATGCTTTTATAATTTGCAGATCATGTCAATAGCTACTTAGACATTACTGCTAAGTAACGTTGTAGAAGATATCTGGAGTCCAAAACTGGCCGAGTTGGTGGTGCCAGGGGTGATGTGCAACATTCAGCTACTGCTGCAGTCATTCCACCCGATGAGTCCATGTGGCAGGGAATTATAGGGAATTGCACATGAGGAATTGAGGCCCTAGGTCCAGTCATAGGTAGTGAACTCAATCTTGCCAACAACCACCCAAGTGAGTTTGGAAATGGATCCATACCTAATCGAACCTTAAGATGACTTACAGCCTCAGCTGACACCTTGATGGCAGCCGTACGAGAGACCCAAGGACAGAGGACCTGCCAGGCTGTGCCTCCACATAAACTGTGAGATAACTGTTGTTTTAAATCACCAAATTTTGGGGTCATTCGTTATGCAGCAATATATAACTAATATTGTAACCAATATGCTTTTTTTAAAGTTGGGGGTCTCAGGTTAGAGTGCAGTCGCATGATCATAGCTCACCACAGCCTCTACCTCCTGGGCTCAGGCGATCCTTTTACCTCAGCCTCCTGAGTAGGTGGAGCTACAGGTGTGTGCTACCAAGCTCGGTTATTATTTTTTTTATTTTTTGAAGAGGAGAGATACAGCTCTGTTGCCTAGGCTGGCCGTGAACTCCTGGGCTCAAGTGATCCTCTCACCTTGGCCTCCCAGAGTGTTGGGATTACAGGCATGAGCCACCATACCCAGCCCACCAATATATTTTTTTTTAAAGTGAGAAAGCAGGATTTATTGAGCGGACAGAGAAGCTCCCACAGTGAGAGGGGAACCGAAGTGGTTGCCCATCTCGGGCAGAAAACCTGGTGCTTATAGCCCTAAGTCCAAGCTGATTGGCTAGCACTAGCTGTGAGCTGTAGTTTTCCTGGTCAGTATTAAGGACCAATCAGCAGGAGGTAGGGACCTAATGGTGAGCTGATTGGTTACTTTTCCATCCCAGCACTGAGTACCTACCTAAGCTCTAGCTTGAGAGGCTCCTAGGGAGCTTGTTTACCAATGCTGAGCCTGAGAGGTCTGCCGGGAATTCGCTACATTGTTACCAGAGGACACTCCTGTCTGTCTGCCTAGTCTTTTTTCTAGCTATCTGTTTTATTACCCCCTCTGGCGTAATAACCCTAACTGCCGTTAGGGAGTAAGGACAATGACCGGTCTGGCTACTTCCTGCTGATCATGGGCGGTGTATGGGGATGGCAGCTAGGGATCCTCCAGAGGGTGATCTAAAGGTCCTTGGTTGAAAGAAGCTTCCATTCAACGTTCCATCTGCATCACCATTTGGAGTTTGATGGCCTCCTTCCACGGAGCCCCACGTTCCGGTGCCAAAACTGATGCAGATTTTTCAGGTCAGCCTGGACTTCGAGAGTGTCAGCTTAATGGGTCGGCCAGCCAAGCCCCAGACAGAGTCGTGGAAGGGCTAGTAAGCCTAGCCCGGGAAGTGTCAGCTCTAATGGGTTGGCAAGCCGAACCCTGGGATTGTTGCAATTAGGTGGGCTGGCAAGCCTAACCCCTGGAGTGTCTCAGCTTCGGAGTCTCGCCTTATTCCGGCAGCTCTCCTGGTTCAGCTGGCTCCCTTAGCTGGCAAGCCAGCCTTTGGGGTGCATGACTCTTCGGCTGCCACGATCTTCTGCAGGTTGCAGCTCTTCAGGGTGGAGGTTCTTGTTTCAAACCCAGGAAGAATGAGGGTCACGGACAATGGGAAAGTGAGAAAGCAGGATTTATTGAGAGGACAGAGAAGCTCCCACAGCGGGAGGGGTCCCGAAGGGGTTGCCCCTAGTTTTACTAGATTATTTTTCTGTTCAAATCCACCTGAGTTAAATTGACTTAAACTAATGTATGCTGTTGCAAACTAGAACCTTGACTGATACAAATGGTCACTACATTTTTTTAGTGATATTTCCCCATATGTTTTATATTACTGAGTCAACTATAATATTCACCTGAGTATTTTTTCCAAAATGGTAAATGGAAGATAGATTCTGTAGTTCTCTTTTTGAGTATTTTCAATTGCAATCTGCAGTAAGAAATGCATTTTATTTCATTACTCAGAGATGTGTTCAAACACACACACACACACATAAACTCACATCCCAAATTTATTTACCGTTGGCATGTGCTAGATACTTTTATGTTGCTATTCTATTTTGTTCTATTTGACTTAATAATAAATGCTGGTTCCAATCTACTACATTGATTTAATGAGTCACTAATGGGGTAACATTTGAAAAACACAACTATAAAAAATTCTTTTTTTCTGGCATTTTGAGTTGTGGAAAATACAGCTGAAGACAATCTGTTTCCTCTTGTTATTTTCCTTTTTTCCTCAGTGAAGTAACCTGCTTTGTGTGTGTTTGTTTTTTCTACCTAGATGCTCTTAGAATGATGTTTTTTCTTTATCCTTAAAATTAATTTAATTGACCGGCCTCAGTGGCTCAGCCTGTAATCCCAGCACTTTGGGAGGCCGAGGCAAGTGTATTGCCTGTGCCCACCGGTTCGAAACCAGCATGGGCAACTTGGCGAGACCGCGACTCTGCAATAAAAATAAAAAATTAGCTGGGCATGGTAGCGTGCACCTGTAGTTCCAACTACTTGGAAGGCTGAGGTGGAAGGATCACTGGAGCCCAGCAGGACGATGGCTGTGAGTGTGCTGTAAGTGTATCACGGCACCCCAGCCTGGGCAACAGAGTGAGACTCCAACTAAAAAAAAAATTCAGTTTAATTTTGTGGGTACTCTGTGCCCTTTGAGTTTGAAGAGGGACATGTTTTCTGAGTTCAGGGATTTTTTTCTTGATTTATTCAGTTGTAAATCCAACATTCTTACCTTTTGTTCCTAGCTCCAAGTCTTTGTCTTTCTGTTCTAAGGTCTGGGAGGGTCTCTTGAGTACTCTTTTACATCGTTGATTCTGTTTGCCATTATGTAGGAATAGATTTTGTTCATTACTTCCACCACATTTTAAAATCTGATGATGCTTTTGAATATATGCAAAACTGTTTTTGGCTGGGTGCAATGACTCGTGCCTCTAACCCCAGCATTTGGGGAGGCCAAAGCAGGAGGATCTCTTGAGCCTAGGAGTTTAAGACCAGCCTGAGCAACATAATGAGACCTTGTCTCTACAAAAAAATTAGCCAGGCTGGGCGTGGTGGCTCAAGCCTGTAATCCCAGCACCTTGGAAGGCTGAGGTGAGGGGATTGCCTTAGCCCATGGGTTAGAGAAGAGCCTGGGCAACTTGCCAAGACCTCATCTCTACAATAAATTAAAAAAAATTAGCACATGCCTGCAGTTCCGGCTACTTGAGCCCAGAAGGACAATGCTGGGGTGGCCGTGAGCGTGCCACTGTACTCCAGCCTGGGTGACAGAGTGAGACGCCAACTCAAAAAAAAAAAAAAAAATTAGCCAGCATGGTGCTACATACCTGAAGTCCCAGTTACCCAGAAGGCTGAGGTGGAAGGATCCCCTGAGACCAGGAGATTGAGGCTGCAGTGAGCCATAATGCCATAATGTTTCTACTACATTTCAGCCTAGGTGACAAAGTGAGACCCAGACTCAAACAACCAAACAAACAAAAACCCAAAAAACTCAGAACTGTTTCTGCCATCAGACTGTACCCAAACACATTTGCAAAACACATATCTAATAAAGGACCTTTATATAGACTATATCAATTACTCTTTATATAAGAATACTTAATAAAAAATATGAGCAAATGATTTAAGACACTTGACCAAAAAATGATGTACAAATGGCAAGTAAGCACATGAAAAACGGTTCTATACCATTAGTCACGGGATAATGCAAATTAAAACTACAATGAAATTCTACTACACATCTACCAGAATTAAAAAATTTTTAAATTCTTTTTATTAAGTTAAAAAGACTGACAATACCAAGTGCTGACAAAGTTGTGAGCAACTGAAACATTTATAAATTGCTGGCGGAAAACAGTTTGGCAGTTTTTTAAATAAAGTTCAACACACACTGAACATATGGCCCAGCAATATCACTCCTAAGTATTTAACCAAAAGAAATGAAAACCACATTTCTGAAAAGACCTGTACATGAAAGTTTGTAATAGTTTTATTCATAACAGTCTTGAACTGGAAACAATCCAAATTTCCATCAACTGATGAATGGGTAAACAATTATAGTTCATTCGATGTGCATACAATAAAATAGAACAGACTACTTATACATGCAACAACATGAATCTCAGAAGCACTATACCGACTGAAAGAAGCCAGATAGACAAGGATGTATACGACTTGGAAAAGGCAAACCCCTAGTGAAAGAGAAAAGGTCAGTGGTTTCTAGGGGTCTGGATGTGGGGAAAGGGGACTGACTGCAAGAGGGTTGGAGGGAACTGTTTGGGAATTTTCTCGATTGTGGTGGTGGTTACATAACTGTATACATTTGCCAAATTCATGGAGACAGTGCACTTAAAAAGGTGAATTTTACTCTATGAAACTGATCCTTCAATAAGCCTGATTTTAATTTGATAGTTGCTTTTTTGTCTGTTAAAGTGTTTTTCTGACCTCAGAATGTGCCCATTTAATAGAAACAATGTCCTTTTTACTCTCACAGAGACTATGAACTTGAATTTTTTTGTTTAGTCTTTGGAGTAAATTTACTTCCTGTAATATTTGTTATGATCCTTCAGAATAATTTCCTTCCTATAGTTAACCATTGACTTTTTTCTACTAACTTTTAACAAATCACGAATTAGAATTTGCCAGTTAAAAATGTTTTTGTCATATTAAATCTTTCAGTTCCTCATAAAGGGGAAAGAGGAATTTTCCATTTTCTGTAGTTTTATGTGCAGATTGAGTATTCAGTTGACTCTGCAGAGGAGTTTCTGGGAAGTAGTTCTTGACTAAGCAGTTACTTCTTAGCCACAATTTACAGCATTTTTGCCATATGGAGTCCGGGGTCAGAACTGGGTAAGCTCAATTGTTACCATATTGAGTGCATAAGCACAGTGGGTGGGCATGCTCATTACCAACCCCTAAGACAATGATCACAGACGAACACAGACGAACACATCTACTGTGGCCAAAAGGTAATCTTTGTGTGTGCAGCAAAGCAGTCCAGAGAGGTCTGCAGAAACGTGGAAAATGCACGCCTTGTCTGAAGGAAGAGGCTGCTACTCGGCTCCAGTCTATTGTTGCCATGTGGGAATGTGTGCTCAGCACTGCCAGAGAGAGCTTCTGATTCAAGAGAAGCCAGAAATCCATATTTTTTAATGCAAAAATCTCCGAATTTTTAAAATGTTGGCAACTAATGTAAAATTTTAAAAGTATTATGTGGGCCAACAATGTGTGGTCCTAACAAAACCCATCTGTGGTCTACCAGATTGTGACCTCTGCCCTAGGAATCATTCCAGAAGGGGTCAGACATTCAGAAGGGATGGTGGTAAGTCAAGACTGAGTTACTCAAAACCTACATTAATTTTGTGAAATGCTTAATGGCTTCGTCATCCATTGAGACAAATACAGATACCTTCTAAAATCACTGTGTGACCATTGTAATTATGTCTTCAGTATCTATTACTCTCTAATGTGTAATAACCATGTGGCTTGGATGGTTCCACTCCCACTTCCAGTGTAATATCTTTTTTACTCACTTCAACAAACATAACCCAGGCCTAAACCAATCAGTAAATAGCATTTCTTAGATACACAGGTTAGACCACAATGATTTTACTGGGCTATGTTTACAGATTTTAGAACTAGAAGAGGTGCTGTAAGTAAACTATCCAGTCTACTTAAGTCTACTTATTTTCAGAGGAGAAAATAAAGTTCCTAAGAGATGATGTGAGTTGGTCATGGAATATAGCATTCTAGAAATAGAATTTACAAGTATCTACACTCTGTCTCCTTTATTTAAATTCATTATGTCACCTTTAAAAATGAGTGACCTTCTTAGGGTCTTTTTGCATTGATCATTCTCTTGCCACTACTATTATTGGCATACTTTTATAATTCAGCTGGATTCCAGCTCCAATATCATATAATATTTCATTACTGTATGCCTCCTACTGTGAACTCAAGATATATATTGTTAACTTTGCTCATTTTATAACTGTGCCAATCAAGACTCTTCTAATTAGCAGAGGCAGAAAACCAATCAAACTGTTCTTGGCCAAAAACCTTTTTTTTTTTTACCCAGAAGTGCATTGGTGGCATTGGCTTTAAGCACTGCTAAATGCAGAGTTAAATGATGTCATCAGATCTCATGATCTGCTCGTCTCTGTCCTGTTGGTATATTTGTCTCCTTCTCTTCTGGAGTAAACAACTTCCTCTGGGACCCTGAGGAAGATGACTGCCAATAGCACCAGACAACATAATCATAATTTAGTAACCACATGGATATTTTCAATATTGATATGTTGAACTCACAGAGAGATTCTAATGGACCCTTTTTATGTTCTGTGTCCAGCCCGTGGACCCACTTTTGTGTCCAGAAGAATATGCTGTAGGTTCAGATTGGATCTTCTTTCTACCCATCAGGGGAAGGATGAGCTGTTGTGATGGAGGGCCTTAGTAGGGTCACATGGAGTTGGGGAGGTGTTCCTTAAAAGAAAGGAATGGGAAAAGACTGGGATACTGATTTTAAAAAAAAGAACGAAAATGGAAGTGTTGGGTATTTACAAATAATACCTATCAGAGTCTGCTAAAGCAATCAAACAATCAGAGTTGTTGTGACCAGTATGACTGTCTTTAGAAAATAGAGTAAGATCCCATTCAATCTCTGTGCATTCAGGAGATGGACTTGGTGGGGTTCCGGAGAATGCATCTAACTATGGCAGGAGTGGTTATTTCTAACTAAGGCAAAGCTGAGTCAAGGGCAGGGACCAGCGGAAGGTAAGGAAGTTAGAGATCAGGCATGGGAATGCCTTCATGAGGTTTGCACAAAGCCAACTTTGCTGTTTGTTGGCCTCACCATGACGGCATTAACTTGCTCTGCAAATGGATTTTTAAGTCATTACAAAGCTCCTAACAAATAACACCCCATTTTTATAGATGCCAGATTTAGAGCAATTGAGGGGAGGAAGTGTCAATTGGTTTAAGCTTTCTGAGGTTTACAGTGTATATGCCCTTGGGCTTAGCTAGTGCCCTTCTCATAACTTATCCTATGGAAATATTTATACATGGAGGTTTTGCCATGAGTTAATTGCTGTTATAAGTGGTAAAAAGATGGAAACAACCTAAATGTCTCACAGTATAAGACTGAGTAAGCAAAGACAAAACTGTGAATACAAACAAAGGAATATATTGCAGCCATTAAAAACTCTGTTGTAGAAGAGAATATAAAAGAAACAAAAATCTGTTAATAATATACTGTTACATGGAAAACCTTCCAAAATGATTTAATATTTACCTTTATTATGTTCTATTGTATACCAAACAATTGTATTATCTGATTTAATCCTTCCAATTCTGTATGGTATGTATTATCATTTTCCCCAAACAACTTAATGTTCTCCAAACTTAATTTTTTTATCTATAAATGGCATATGGGTTTTTTGTTTTGTTTTGACAGGGTCTTACTCTGCTACTCAGGCTGGAGTGCAGTGGCACAAGGAACACAAGGGCATAGTCACGGCTCATGACAGCCTCGACCTCCTGGACTCAAGTGATCCTTCTGCCTCAGCCTCC
>CAUYQG010222997.1:0-25226 GCA_963574415.1 Tarsius wallacei | reverse complement strand
GGGCCAAGTTAAGACATTGAGGTTATTGGGGTGGAATGAATGTATTTTGCATGAGCAGGACATGAATTTTGGAGGCCAGGGGAAAATGCTAAGGTTTGAATGTGTTCCCCAAAAAGCTTGAGTTAGAAACTTAATCCCCGCCGGGCTCGGTGGCTCAGCCTGTAATCCTGCGCTTTGGGAGCCTGAGGTGAGTGGATTGCCTGAGCCCATGGGTTCGAGACCCGCCTGGGCAACTTGGCGAGACCTCATCTCTACAATAAATCAAAAAATTAGCCGGGTGTGGTAGCGCGCGCCTGTAGTTCCGGCTACTTGGAAGGCTGAGGCGGAAGGATCGCCGGAGCCCAACAGGTTGAGGCTGCGGTGGCCGGGAGTGGCCACTGCCCTCCAACCTGGGTGACAGAGTGAGACTCCAACTCAAAAAAAAAAAAAAAAAGAAACCTAATCCCTAATACAACAGTGTTGGGAGGTGGTGTTTAGGTCATTAGGGCGCCACTCTCAAGGAATGGATTGACACCAAGTGTAAAAGAGCTTGAGGCCGGGTATGATGGCTCATGCCTGTAATCTCAGCATTTTGGGAGGCTAAAGTGAAAGGATCACTTGAACTCAACAGTTCAAGACCACCTGGGCACCATAGTAAGACCTTGGTGCGTCAACAATCAAACAATTAGCAGGGCATGGTCCCAGCTACTTGAGAGGCTGAGGCAGGTGGATCACCTGAGCCCAGGAGGTTGAGGGTACAGTGAACCATGATTGTGCCACTGTACTCCAGCCTGAGTGACAGAGTGAGACCCCAATTCAAAAAAATAAAATAATAAAAACACAACAAAAGGGCTTGAGGCTGTGAGTTCAATCTCTTGCTCATTCTCCCTCTTGCACTCTCGCCTTCTGCCATAGGATGATGCAGGAAGAAGGGCCTTATCAGATGCACCTTGATCTTGGATTTCCCAGTTTCCATAACTGTGAGAAATACATGCCTTTTCTTTACAAATTATCCAGTCTGTGATCGTCTGTTATCGCAGTACTAACTGGACTAAGCTGGGGTTCCAGAAACTCCCTCTTGGTATGTAAGGTATTATTTCTGTGGGGAAGTGTTCTAACCCACCATGGTAGGCTGAATAATGACCACCCCTCAAAGATATCCATGTTCTAGTCCTCAGAACCTGTGAATGTTTTCTTCTGTGGCAAAGGGAATTTGCAGGTGTGATTACGTTAGGGATCTTTCAATGGGGACCTTATCCTGGACTATCTGGGAGAGCCCAGAGTGATTATCATGGTCCTCATGAATGGGTGGCCCAGATTAGAGTCAATAGTAGGGCAAAGAAGTGATGAAGAAAGGATTAAAAGTGATGCAAGGATGCGGCCAGGAGCCAAAGAATGCAGACAGCCTCTAGAAGCTAAGAACGGCCAGGAAATGGATTCTTTCTTGAAGTCTCCAGAAGGAATGAAGCCCTGCAGACACTTTGCTTTTAGACTTCTGATCTTCATAACTATAAGACAATATATTTGTGTTGTTTAAAGCTACTACTTTTGTGATAATTTGTCATAGCAGTAGTAGGTAACTTAAACACATACTGGCTTTTGATGAGTCTTTGAATCTATCTATGATAAGTTGGGTTTTTCCAAAGATATTTCAAAACTGTCTCCCATCCCAATGGTAGCAATGTCATTTTGCTACTTCCTTATCAAGAGGTAGGGTCTCTTCATCCCCCCAGCCTACCCCTTCGAATCTGGGTGGACCCTGGGACTGCTTTGATTATTAGAATATGATGGAAGTGATAGGGTGTTCCTTAAAAGCCCTGGTAGCTTCTGTTTTCTTCCTCTTGGAAGCTAGCAGCCACAAACGAAGCAACCGTGTTAAGGCCAGCATGCTAAATGAAACTCGACCACTTGGAGAGGCCCTAAAGCATGAAACACATCATATGGAAAGAGAGACCCCAAGGAGCATGGGCTCCATCTTGGAAGTGGGTCCCCCAGGACCAGACTTCATGGCTGATTCTACATGCAGCAGAGATGAACAGCCAACCGAAGTCTTCCCAAGTATTTCACCCACAAATCATGAGGCAAAAGAATGAGTATTTAAGCTACAATTTAGGGGGGTTGTTTGTTACTCAGCAAAAGATAGCCCCAAACCACCCTTTTGGGTAAGCTGGTGACCATCTGAACAATGAAGTGATATATGTATATATATAATGTCTTCAGTGGCTATTAAGAAATATGTCTTTAGCATTAAGTGACCCCCTCATTACTTTGAAGTCCCCACATAGTTCATGTCTATTGTCTTCAGCTGTTATTTCTTAGTTTGTTAGCAGTATCTGCCAGGCTGCTAAATTTGATTTCACAGGGTTGTCGTGAAGAATGAAAGTAACGAAGTAAACCTGCTTTGTAATAGTGAGGCATTGCACAGATATTATTGTATTAGTCACTATGCAATATTAGAATAATTAGAAGTTGCCTGTAGCAAGTAGAAACACTACCTCATTCTATTGACTTAATTATACACACTTTACAAATCAGACTATGGTGTACAGTTTTGAGGGTAATATTACATCTCTGCTACAGAATTAAAAACATAGGTTTATGTGACAATAAATTTCCTTGCTAATTCAAGGTTCTTTTCACTTCTGACTTTAAGGTTTTTCTCCAGAGAAAAACTGCCACAAACTTATTTTTCACAATTCTGTATTTATTGCCATTTTTACTTGTAGATTTTTAATTTTTTCAAGAAGATAAGTGGAAACATTTAGGCCTGAATTTTGAAGACTGAATCGTGTGAATTAATAGGAACATTAATATCCTACTTCTTGCCATAATACGTGCCATAATTGCAGATCAAATCAGTGTGTTTACCCTAAAAAGATAAATTTGTTTTCATTTACAGGTTGTCTTGGCTCTTTTCGGGCTGGATTATCTTCTCCTGCACGTCAGTCAAGTAATGCTTATCCTGACCTAAGGAGCTGTGTCAATGGTAAGCACTTCTACTATCAGTTAAAAAAACAAAAACAGTCTGGGCACAGTGGCTCACACCTGTAATCTGAGCACTTTGGGAAGCTGAGTCGGACGACTGCTTGAGCCCAGGAGTTCAAGGCCAGCCTGGGCAACATAGCGAGACTTCATCTCTGCAAAAAAATATAAAAAATTGGCCAGGCGTGGTGGCACGTGCCTGTAGTCCCAGCTACTCGGGAGGCTGAGTCATGAGTATCCCGTGAATTCAGGATTTGAGATTGTGGTGTGCCATGATTGTGCCACTGCACTGTAGCCTGGGCAACAGAATGAGACCTCGACTCAAATAAATACATAAATAAAAGCAAAGCAAAGCAAAACAAAAAACCTGCAAGTTCACCCTTGTAAATATAAACTAGTGTTTACAAATCAACGAATGAACCCTTGATGGGTTGTATGCCCAGCAAGGAAGTATTTTCAAACTGCATTTAAAAGAATGGTTTTTAGTTGTAATTGTTGCTGTTTTACTCAAAGTGAATTTTTCACTTACTGTTTAAACTGAACAATGTTCTTTGTTTAGTAAATTTTAGTCATTGACTTCAGAATTTTTGTTCCCAACAGCTTTATTTTGGCTGTTCTTGCATAATCATGTAATATGATCAATGCTACAGTTGATTAATAGGTCAGAGTGGAGTGTGTTTATTCTTCTAACTTTTGGCATTAGTCACATAAATGTGGAAAATGTTAAATAAATCAGATTAGCCTTCTTGCTCTGAAGTTCACATAGGGCCTAATGATGATTCTGGTAGTTTTTTGTTTTTTTTTTAACTAATATACCAGTTTTCCAACTGAGAGTCAATGCAAAAGTTACAAGGGGAGGGTATAAATTGTGATGTTTCTTGAGAGAATATTTCACAAGCAGTTTTGGCATTCTTTAGATAGTCACTTATCTGTGTTTTTCTTTCACTTGAAGTGGTTTTAATAATACAGGTAGAATAGTTTACCTGAACATATATATTTAGTTTATACTTTAAAACAATTACCAAAAGACAGGAAAATAAAAGTTTTGATAACAATTTTCTTTTTTTTTTTAACTTGGAAAATATAGTTTATTTAGAAAGTGAATTGGAGAGAGGGGGAGAGAAAGAGAGAAGATTCACATCCCCAAGGTAGAGGAGGGAGTTAAAACTAGGAAACATGGCCTGGCCTTAGCTCAAAGAGCCATGTGCCACACCAGAGTTTACCAAAGCAATGGCCTATAGCAATTTTCTGTTAGTTTATTTTCTATCATTTTGACTACTACCTAATTTTTTTAAAATTTGGTAATTTTATGAGGACATTTTTTGAAAAATTCTGCAAAGCAAAGCAAAACAAAAAACTTGCAAGTAAAGTTCAACCATGTAAATATAAACTAGTGTTTACAAATCAACGAATGAACCCTTGATGGGTTGTATGCCCAGCAAGAAAGTTTTTTCAAACTGCATTTAAAAGAATGGTTTTTAGTTGTAATTGTTGCTGTTTTACTCAAAGTGAATTTTAGGTAGGCTTTAGCTAGGTTGGTTATTTATATACTTACTGAACAAAAGAAATTTTCTCTGGTTAATATAAGCAAAGAGATGAGGTTAGGGAGGACTGGAAGAATAGGAAGGATGAGAGAGCTTGTCCAGTTGACTAGAAAGGCTTGAGAAACTGCTGTGGAAATATGCAGAAACCAAAGGAGTGTTGCAGTATCTGGTAAGGGGACAGAGATGACAAATAAGGAAAGCAGCAAATGGCAGGGGTCAGAGGGTACCCTTTTAGCATTCCTTAGTTCATATGCTATGGATGGGTCCCTCTTAGCCTCCAGATTTCTACTTATTTTCAAATAAATTGTGTGACTAAAAAAAAAAAAGATAATTTAAGATAGCGACGAAGCGCTGTGACATGAAGAAAATAAACAGGGCACTAATTGAGCTTTACTTTGTATTTTTAAAAAATATTCTTATTTTTCTTTGGTGATATTTCTTATTCTAAGATCTTTTTTATGTTATGTTAATATAATCACTCTGGCTTTTTCTGGATTTGTCTTTGCCAGATGTATTTTTCCACCTATAAACTTTTAGCATATGTGTGTTTTTATGATTCAATTGATTTTTTTTTTGGTGTTGCTATTTTATACAACCTGACAATCTCTGTCTTTTAACTGGAGTGTTAGATTATAAGCTATTTATATCTAATGTAACCATTGATATGGTTGGATTTAAATCTGTTGATCCCATCTGTTCTTTATTTTCTCCTTTCTTCCTGCAATTGTATTGATTAATACGGTGTTTTTGGGGGGTGTGAGGAGGGAGTTGATTCCATTGTATTTTTAAAATTTTTAATTAACTTTTATTTTTTGTAGAGATAGGTGTCTTGCCATGTTGTCTAAGCTGGTCTTGAACTCCTGGCCTCAAGTGTTTCTCCAGCCTCAGCTTCCCAAAATGCAGCCACCACTCCCAGACTCTGTTTTATCTTCTATATTTGCTTATTAATTATACCCTTTAAGCTTCTTTTGCTCTTTTCTTTGGTGTTTACAATGTACATCTTTGTACATCTTTAACTTTTATAATCTACACTTGGATAGTATTATGCTACACATATGGTGTAAGACAGTGGTTCCCAACCTTTTGGCATCAGGGACCAGTTTCGTGGAAGGCAATTTTTCCACAGACTGGGTGAGGGATATACCGTCAAACCTAATTGCCAATGTTAATCTGTATTTGCAGCCACTTCCCAGCACCAGCATCACTGTCTCCGCTCCACCTCAGATCATCAGGCATTAGATTTTTACAAGGAGCATGCTACCTAGATCCCTTGCATGCACAGTTCACAATAGGGCTTGTGCTCCTATGAGAATCTAATGCTGCCACTGATCTAACAGGAGACAGAGCTCAGGCTGTAATGCCGGTGACAGGGAGTGGCATAAATACAGGTGAAGTTTCGCTTGCTCACCCGCTGTTCACCTCCTGCTCAGTGGCCTGGTTCCTAACAGGCCACAGACCAGTACCAGTCCATGGCCCAGGGATTGGGGACCCCTGGTGTAAGAAACTTACAATGATAAAATTTCATTTCCTCTTTCTACTTTTGTGCTGTCTCTGCCATACATTTTAATATTATACATTAAAAACTCCACATTAATTAATACATAGATGAACAGATAATAAAATATTGGTTTATATTTTCTCATGTATTTACCATTTCTAGCATTCCATATTCCACTGTGTAAATGAAAACTTCCATTTGGCAACATTTTCCTTCTGCCTGAAGAATTATCTTTAATATTTCTTATAGTGCATGCTTAATGAAGATAGATTTTAGAAGATCTTTTTTATTGGGTAAAGACTTCCATGTTGATGGTGTTCTTCTTTTAGGACCTTAAAGATCATCACTCTATTTTCCACTTACCTGAATAGATTTTAGTGAGAAGTCTGTTGTCTTTCTTAGCTTTTATTCCATATATGTGGACTGTGTATTTTTTTCTATCTGCATTTATTTTTCTTTGTCACTAGTTTTCTTCCATTTGAAATGATTTTTTTTTTTTTTTTTGCTTTATTCTGCTTGAGGTTTGCTGAACTTCTTGGATCTCTAGTATCATAGTTTTCATCAAATTTGGAAAATCATTTACTATGATTCAAAAATTGTTTTCTTCTTTCTAGCCATATCTTCTCTTTTGCTGGGACTTCAGTAACACATATAGGCCATTTCATATTATTCAACAAGTCTTTCATACTTTGATTATGCATTTAATGGTTCTTTCTTGACTTAGAATAGTTTTTTGGTTGTTTTTGCTTGAGTCAAGGTCTCACTCTGTCACCCAACCTGGAGTGCAGTGGCATAGTCACAGCTCATCACAGCCTCAACCTCTTGGGCTCAAGCGATCCTTCCATCTCAGCCTTCCCAGTAGCTGAGACCACATTCATGCACCAGTATGCCTGACTAATTTTTTCCTTCCTTCCTTCCTTCCCTCCCTCTTCCTTTCTTCCTTCCTTTCTTTTTTGTAGAGATGAGGTCTTATGTTGCCCAGGCTGGTCTAGAATCTCTGGGCTCAAGTGGTTTTCTTGTCTCAGCCACCAAAAGTGCTGAGATTACAAGCAGGAACCACCATGCCTGGCTGTGATTTAGGATAGTTTTTTTGTCTTCAAGTTCATTCTTCTTCTGCCATGAATAATTTACTTTTCATCTCATTCAGTGTATTTTTAATTATTATTATTATTTTTTGTCAGAGTCTCACTCTGTTACCCAGGCTGGAGTGCAGTGGCACGCTTAGGGCCACTGCAGCCTTGACCAGCTGGCTTCAGGCGATCCTTCACCTCAGCCTTCCAAGTAGCTGGAACTACAGGTGTGCACCACCATGCCCGGCTAATTTTTTGATTTATTGTAGAGACAAGGTCTTGCCTAGTTGCCCAGGCTGGTCTCAAACCTCTGGATTCAGGCAATCCTCTAGCCTCTGCCTCCCAAATTGCTGGAATTATAGGCATGAGTCACCATGCCTAACTACAATTTTTATTAAAGGGAACATAATTGTATTTTATCATGACCTGAGGTAAAATTAAATAGATGTCTATTTCCTTCAGCCATTCCAGACCAGTGTAATCCTCTGCCCTGCAATGAAGATGGATATTTGATCTGCAAAGATGGCCAAGCGACCTTTACTTGTATTTGTAAATCAGGTTGGCAAGGAGAAAAGTGTGAATTTGGTATGTATAATAAACTCTGCTGGTTCCTCTGGATTTGCCTGCTGAAAAATTCTCTGAAGGTTATATTACGTAGAAAATAACATATTTTTCCCTTTTTAGATGTCAATGAATGCAAAGATCCCTTAAATATAAATGGAGGTTGCAGTCAGATTTGTGATAATACACCTGGAAGTTACCACTGTTCCTGCAAAAGTGGTTTTTATATGCTTTCAAATAAGAAAGACTGCAAAGGTAAGAGCAAAAAGATAGAATAAAGAGGTGCTTCTTATGTGAGAACAAAATTCATTTAAAGGAGTTTCCCCAGGAAATTCTTGGAAATTTCTCTGGTTGTAAGTGCTTACGGTAAACACACATTTTCATCCACATTGAAGCCTTTTGATATTGTGGGGCTGCCTCTGAGTTTACAGTACCCAGAATAAGGGTATTTTATTGTTGTTTTCTTATTGTGTGTGTGTTCTAGTAAAGAATTTCATTATAAAGTGAGGTTTGAATGTAGGTCTTTGCATTCTACAGACTTTGCAAAATGATCGTTCATCCTTTGTTTTCAGACACTGTCATATTATTTCTTTTTTTTCTTTGCAGAATCTGTTTTATTGTTTCATTCCTTTCTTTTTTCTCCTTTTTTTCAGTAATATAAGCAGCTATACAAAGAAATATGCCACATCCTTAATAACCTTTTCTGTTGTATTTTATTTTTCCTTTTCAGAGATATCTTTCTGATTTCTAATCTAAAACCCTCATCTTGCACCTCATTTCCTGTTGTGGTTTGGGAAAGATAAAGATCTGTTTTTCTTTTTTCTTACACACTTAAGATCACATCATTGCTTATAGCTCTGCTTTTTTTCCCTTCAAACTTAAGTAATATCTGTCAGTTTAACTTTCTAACAAGTCATTTTATTAGCGTATTTCTTTGTTTTGCTATCCCAAATTTTGCCTTTTTCTTCTTCTCTGTCCCTGTACACTGTCCTTTCTGTCTGACTGTTTTACTTGCTGTTACTAAATCTTTTAATATTCATGCTACGTGTGTGGATAACTAAAAACAAAATTTCACAACTTGGAGTTAAATCTTGCTTTTAGAAACTGAATACAGTTAACATAAAAGTCCATCACCATTTGTTTTGCCAAGAGGTTAAAAGAAAGAAGTCAGAATGTAAACTTCTTATTCAACTCCTTACTTATATTTGCTTCAGTAAAACCGCAGATAGGATTCATATTCAAATGGTTTGGATCTTGCTGTATAATAGTGTTTACTATGATATAGTTTAATACAATTTAAAGTGCAGTTAAATGGCTCTAAACTGAACTGCATTAACTAACAACTTCTTCTAAACAAGTATCCAATGTGTGACCATATGTCTTTCTCATCTGCCTATTTGAAGGTCTGAGTGCAGATATTTAGAATAATTAGAATAATGGCATCATTAGAACACCAGTTATGGAAAACCATTGTAATTCTGGATACTATATGCACTCCGTACACAAATAATACCCATTCACACATCTTTATTCAAGCACTTGAAGAGTCTGTCTAAATAATTTGTGATTTTTTTAAATTAAAATATATTTTATTCTTATTCACTGAGTTATTACATGCACATATGTATACATGACAACAAAACATCCTCTTATATATAAAAATATTTCTGATGACCAGAACGTTTGTTTTTATATTCTTCATTTGCATAGTCCTTTATTCATGATACTTAAGAGTTAGAGTACAAAACAGAAGAATATGTAAAACACTGTTACAATGGGAACTTTGCCAAGATGTGGATATGCTTGGGATCAAGTTGTCAGGACTGGTCTATGAAGGAAAGAATACAACTTTTCCTCAGACATTAGATGTCAGTGTAGAGTCATAAAATCAATGTACTGTAACCTAAACTCATATGATCTAAATAATTCCCTGCAATATGTCTGAAACCAAAGGATTTTAGTCATATGTTTTTACTTTATTTAAAAAATATGGATTTTATAGATCTTTTTAGAAAATTAAATATTTTATTTTTAGTTAGCTGAAGATTCACACGAAGTTATGAGAAAGATTACAGAGAGAGCCCATATGCCCTCTACCCAATTTATGAAATTATAGTATAATATCACATATTATGGACATTAGATATTGACATTGATATAGTCAAGAGAAAGAAAAGTTCCCACAAGAGAACTGATTCCATTATTTTTGTGCAAGTTATTTTAAATTGAGTGATGTCTGAAATGTTGGCAGTTAGTCTGTGGAAAAAAGCTGTTGACTTTTTAGGATAGAAAATATGCTTTCCTGGCCGGGCTCAGTGGCTCAGCCTATAATCCCAGCACTTTGGGAGGCCGAGGCGAGTGGATTGCCTGAACCCGCGGGTTCGAGACCAGCCTGGGCAACTTGCTAAGACCTCGTCTCTACAATACATAAAAAAAATTAGCCGGGTATGGTAGCGCATGCCTGTAGTTCCAGCTACTTGGAAGGCTGAGGGGGAAGGATCGCCGGAGCCCAGCAGGTCGAGGCTGGAGTGGCCATGAGTGTGCCACTGCACTCCAGCCACTCAACAGAGTGAGACTCCAACTCAAAAAAAGAAAAGAAAAGAAAAGAAAATATGCTTTCCATTTCCATTCTGAATTTGTGTTTCTCCAGAGAGTACAGATGAGAAAAGTTCACTAATAATTCCATCTCCATTGAACCCTTTCTGTCTCTTGCTTTATTTTCTTCACAGGTGCTTATCTGGTAACTAGTTACAATCAAAATTGTGTCTCTTACTTCGTTATGCAATGTAATAAATGCATCTGAAATTTCTGGAATATTAATTTAGCACTAAATTAATATTGGAATAACTACAGATGTCTAAGTACTCTGAGACCTTAATCTCATTTTAAATTTGAGTCACAATTGACTAGGCAACCATCATAGTGTACAGATTAGATATTTGTTCATTTTCAAAGGAACAAGGTAAAACAGATGAGCCATCTCATTTAAAAAAAATCTTTGTGGTGATATGAAGTAGAATCTTATTTTCAAGAGCATATTTCAGAAGCATATATTTAGATATGCATTTGAAGAATATGGTTGAATCTCTTCCATTTATTTTCATACTATAACCTGGCAGATAAGAAAATAACTAAAGCCCTCTCCTTTCAAATAACTAGAAAGGAGGGTGGCAAACATCAAACAAATTCCCAATGCATTTGTATAAATAAATCATATTTAGTGAACTGCAATATGATGATAGATTTAATATTTTTGTTCCAAAGCCAATCTATTGTCTTATCACAATATTAAACTAGATCCAGGAAACACGATTCAAGGTTCTTTGCTTGTGTCTGCGGTTATGAGGGGAAAAGTTTTTTTAATATATGGATTTCATTTATAGATCTGGATGAATGCTCTGTGAAGCCAACTATTTGTGGTACAGCTGTGTGCAAGAACATTCCAGGAGACTTTGAATGTGAATGCCCTGAAGGCTACAGATACAATCCCAAATCAAAGTCTTGCGAAGGTAGAATGCTGGAGGTATCATTGTTGGTGGTGGAGAGGGCAACCCTGAGTTGATACTTAAAAAGTTTAGCTTTGACCATGCCTAGTACCTCAGCACATTGGGAGGTCGAGGTGAGAGAATTGCCTGAGCCCACAGGTTCGGGACCAGCCTGGGCAACCTGGCAAGACCTCATCTCTACAATAAACCAAGAAAAATTAGTCAGGCGTGATGGCGCATGCCTGTAGTTCCTTCTACTTGGAAGGCTGATGTGGAAGGATTGCCTGAGACCAGCAGGTCGAGGCTGCAGTGACTGTGAGCGTGCCACTGCACTCCAGCCTGGGCGACAGTGAGATTCCAACTTAAAAAAAAAAATACATAAGTTTAGCTTTGTTTGACATTGGCAATCAGGTTTTTTAATTCTTGATATAGCTAGCATTTTCAATTGGGTAATCGTTGGCTTCCTGCCAGAGTAAAAGTGTGCAAGGCACATGGTGTTTAGGTTTCATTATGCACTCCAATTGGCCCTTTAAGCCAGTGTTCCCTAACCTTCCTGGCATCAGAGACTGGTTTTGTGGAAGACAGTTTTCCACGGGGAGGGAGAAGGAAGGAAGAGGGGGGATCTTCAGGCATTAGATTGTCATAAGGAGCACTCAACCTAGATCCCTTGCATGTGCAAGTCACAATAACAATAATGCTTGCACTCCTGTGATAATCTAATGCCGCTACTGATGTGACAGAAGACAGAGCTCCACTCGCTGGCTGCTTACCTCCTGCTATGGGACCCAGTTCCTAACAGGCAACTTACCAGTCCTGGTCCATGGCCAGGAGGTTGGGGACCCCTGCTTTAAAAACTGTATATGAATTGGCAACCTCCATGTGTGGATAAAAGCAAGATGAACATATTTTCATAACATGCACACACATAACGAGAATTTCAGCTTGGAAGGAAAAACGCATTCGTACAAAAAAAAGACACAAGCTTAAAAATTATCTGAGTTACCCAGGCTAGATAGCTCATGCCTATAATCCCAGCATTTTGGGAGGCCAAAGCAAGAAGATTGCCTGAATCCAGGGGTTCGAGACAAACCTGGACAAGGCAACTTGGCGAGACCTCATCTCTACAATAAATCAAAAAATTAGCTGGATATGGTGGCACGGGCCTGTAGTTCCAGCTACTTGGAGGGCAGAGGTGGAAAAATTGAGCCCAGGAGGTCAAGGCTATGGAAGCCATGATCACACCACTGCACTCAAGTCTGGGAGACAGAGACTCTGGCTCAAAAAACAAACAGACAAACAAAAAACCCCCCAAAATAAAAAACCATTGAGCATGGTTAAAAACCTTAGTCCAAGCTTTCCAATGATCTTCTGTGCATATGTCATTTATTCTAACATGGGAAATGACACTGTCGTATTATCTCATGATAACCAAATGATAACGGCACTCTAGAAGTCTGACAAGTACTGATCAGTAAAGTCATTGCCTGTGGATTTGGGGTAGCCTTTTGGAGTACTGTTACTTGATTTGGCTATAGTGGGACCCCGTGTGCCTTGTGTAGCTCAAAACATATTTGAGTTGTTTGTTTGTTTATAATAATATGCACAAATGATCTCACGCCCTCCTTCAAATTTTTAAAAATTTCACGATGGATTTAATGCCATGGCTAAACCTGATCCAATCAATAATAATTTTTCTGTTGTGGCAAAACAGGTATAATATATAATGTACACTCTAAAAAATAGATTTAGGGGTACAAATGTAGTTTTAATGTACCCTTTTTTTTTCGAGTCAGGGTCTCACTCTGCCACCCATGGCTTACTGCACCTATGGCTTACCACAGCCTCAATGTCTTGGGCTCAGGTGATCCTTCTGCCTCAGCCTCCCAAGTGGCTGGGGCAACAGCATGTGCCACCACACCTGGCTTATTTTTCATTATTATTATTTTTGTAGACACAAGTTCTTGTTATGTTGCCTAGGCTGGTCTCGAACTCCTGGGCTGAAGCAACCCTCTGTCCTTGGCCTCCTAAAGTGCTGGGCTTACAGGCATGAGCCATGACACCTGGCCTTAACCATTTTTAAATGTCAATTTCTGTGCCATTACTTCCCCTTACACTATTGTGTAGTTATCATTGTCGTTTATTTCTGAAATTTTTTATCACCCCAAATAGAAACTCTGTAACCATGAAGCAATAAGAATTACCTCTTATTAGTTACCTTGTTAGAGGTAACCTCCAGCAACTGCTAATCTACTTTTCTGTCTTGATGAAGTTGCCTAAATGGATAATCATTTTAGACTAGGTTTTGTTCAAGTATAAATGTTCCTTTTGAGATTGTGATGTTTTACCTTCTTGTGCACTCATCAAAAATATCCTCTCCCCACACATACCATTTCTATTCTCCCACTACTTCAGACAGAAATTACTGTGGTGAACCCTAGACATTTGACGATTTATCATTAGCAGACTTCATCATCTATTTTGTCGTTTTATTCACTGAATGACAGATTTTTTTGAAAGACATATGACTATATGTTTATCTAATTTTAATCATATATCGTGCAATTTTAATGCTACTGAACGATCACTAATTTGGGGGATCTATTTTAAATCCTTTTATGAGAACATATTCAATAATAGCATTTATGAATTTGGAATTGTTTAAAGATCACAGGGTACACCCAGTTAAAATACCAAAATGTAGCTCTGAAGGGGACTTTAACTTAAACATGATATTACAAACTTTCAAGAGTGAGGGCATGGATAATATCGGAGATCATATCACAATGAGGTTTTTTTTTTTTTTAAAATAAAGGTATATTAAGAAATAAAGATATGGCTGGGCACAGAGGCTCATGCCTGTAATCCCAGCACTTTGGGAGGCGGAGGTGAGAGGATTGCCTAAGTCCAGGGGTTTGAGACCAGCCTGGGTAACATGATGAGACCTCGTCTCTACAATAAATCAAAAAAATGAGCTAGGCATGGTGGTGCGTTCCTGCAGTTCCAGCTACTTGGAAGGCTGAAGCGGAAGGATCTCCTGAGCCCAGCAGGTTCAGGCTGTGGTGGCTGTGAGTGTGTCACTGCACTCCAGCCTGGGTGATAGAGTGAGACTCTGACTCAAAAAGAAGAAAAATAAAATAAAGATATGTTTCTGAATTTACTGCCACCATTAATGATTGCATTATGAGAAGTCAAATGTTCTTGATATTGTCATATTAACCTCAGCTAAAGGGCTCGTCCCTTTCCCACCTTTTCTTTTCTTTTCTTTTCTTCTTTTCTTTCGTATCTTTCCCTTCCCTCCCAGTTCCTTTTCCTGTTTATTCATTTTTCTTTTCTTGGAAGCAGTGAATTAGGAGGTAATCTCAATGGAATTCAAATAATCAGACACGACAGTTAAGTTGAGACTCAAGCTTTTTTTTCTTCAAATTCAAAATCAGAAAATTACCCTAATTGTCATACTTTTATTATTCATCATGGAAAGTTATAAATTAAATTTATTGCTTCAAGTGTGTACATAAATAAAAATTGCGCTCGTAACTCATTTAAATTTCCATGTCAAGTGTTTAAATGTAACTTGGATGTCGCAGGAATTTCTTTCCCTAAGGATCTATTATCATTGATTATCTCATGTTAAAATCAGAATATCCCTCTGCCTATTCGATTGCACATTTGGAAGATGCTAAAGTTTGTTTTTCTTTTTTCCCTCTCAGATATAGACGAGTGTTCAGAGAACATGTGTGCTCAACTTTGTGTCAATTACCCTGGAGGTTACTCTTGTTACTGTGATGGGAAGAAAGGGTTCAAACTTGCACCAGATCAGAAGAGTTGTGAGGTAAACATTTTACAATGCTAAACTTCTCGTCTCTTTTCTAAAATGAGAGATCCAGGTACTTATTTGTACTTTTTTATTTTTTTATTTTTTTTGAGTCATAGTCTCACTCTGTCGCCCAGGTGGGAGTGTAGTGGCATGCTCACGGCCACCTCAGCCTCGACCTGCCGGGCTCGGGTGATCCTTTTGCCTCAGCCTTCCAAGTAACGGGAACTACAGGCATGCACCACCACACCTGGCTAATTTTTGGATTTATTGTAGAGACGAGGTCTTGCCAAGTTGCCCAGGATGGTCTCGAGCCCCTGGACCCAGGCAGTTCTCTCGCCTCTGCCTCCCAAAGTGCTGGGATTACACACGTGAGCCATCGCACCCGGCCAATTTTTTGATATATTGTAGAGATGAGATCTCGTCAAGTTCCCCAGGCTAGTCTTGAACCCCTGGGCTCAGGCAATCCTCTCGCCTCCGCCTCCCAAAGTGCTAGAATTGGAAGCGTGAGCCACTGCGCCTGGTGCCAGGTACTTACTTTAACATAGATGAGGTAAGTTAGGAAAATACAGATGTTCTACAACAATTGCTGTAGTTATAAATAAGCTATGAGTCATGATCTATTTACTAATTATGGTCATGTGAGTCATAACATTGGGATAATTAATGGCTGGGTTTAAAAAAAAAAAGGCTGCAGAGTGACAGTTTAGAGTGTACTCACCTGTAGCCTGTACACTGGTAAAATGAAAGTGTATGCTCACTTAAGAAACCAAGAAAAGTTGAGGTTAATACTCCTTTTTGAAAAAAATCCTCCATAGAAACTTTAGTGAAAACGTTTTCCGGTGTCTACTTTTCTGTATTCTACTCTGACAAGTTTGATCACGGCTTAGTCATGTTAGTACTTGTAAAAATACTCATAAACTTTCAGATGGAAATAGCTTTGTCAAACTACAACTTAGTGGAGTTTGAGTATATCAAAATTCAGAGATGTTGATTTTGTTAATTTGTGTCTCTCAGACTTGCTTTTAGTTACTCAGATTTAATGTATAATTGATCCAGGAATTGAATGTTGGATGTAGGTCCTACTTTTTCCCTTTGTGAAATAAATGTCAACATCTGAAGCTCTCTCTCTCTCACTCTTTTTTTTTTCCTAAATAAGGATCGCTTTTGGTGATCTTTTCAATTCTTGCATCTTTTTTTTTTTTTTTTTTTTTTTTTTTGGAGTCGGAGTCTCACTCTGCTGCCCTGGCTGGAGTGCAGTGGCAAGCTCACAGCCACCACAACCTCAACCTCCTGGGCTCAGGCGATCCTTCTGCCTCAGCCTTCCAAATAGCTGGAACTCAAGGCTCGTGCTACCATGCCCAGCTTATTTTTTGATTTATTGTAGAGATGAGGTTTCACCAAGTTGCCCAGGCTGGTCTCGAACTCCTGAGCTCAGGCAGTCCTCTTGCTTCAGCCTCCCAAAATTACAGGCTTGAACCACCGTGGCTGGCCTGCATCTCTTTTTTTTTTAAATAGGTGAATATGAAATTATATATGAATATGAGGCAGAGCAGAAAAACGTTCTAAATGATGATTTAGCTACATGTATACACATAAGTCTATATCTGTTACCCAGACAAAGGTGTGTATGTCCAAGAAAATGTAACACTCAATATTATGTCACCTACTTGGTAAAGGACTAGTTAGCATGTATAGTAACTTTGGTGCTACTTAATTAAAATGCCATGCTGTGTGAATGTTTGTTTTGCAATTTAGTCCTTTATTAATTCAGTATGTGTTGTAGTAACATATCACCATCTGAGTCGATTTATTAAAGTTCGAAGAGGAAATGAAATGTTATTCCTGGGCCTATATATTTAATACAGTGCTAGGTACACAATTCCTCTCAAAGTATCTCTGTAGATTTCCAAGAACTTATCCCTTAAAAACTTTCCATTTTAATTTTTGGTTTCACTCTTAGAAAAAAAATACTGGATACCATATATGATTCTAAGTCACTTTCTTGTCAATTGCTTGGAGACTTTGATATCTTCTATTTGTCTCCTCCGTGTTTTCCCTCTATTATCTCGATCGTCCGGTCTTGCTCGGAAAATTTTTGTTTAATAAATGAATGAGTGAATGAATGAGATGTTGCTTATTAGTTCATTCACTCTTCCACCTACTTTTGACTCCAAATAAAAATAATTTTCAGATGTAATTCATGGAATGTGTCAAACCTGACAGTTAAAAGAAAAAGATCGTGTTTAGGACTGAGATAAATCTTAAGCCACACACGTTGAATGAGACTTTATTTTATTTATTTATTTTATTTTATTTATCTATTTTGAGTCTCATTCTGTCACTCAGTCTGGAGTGCAGTGGCACGCTCATGGCCACTGTAGCCTCGACCTGCTGGGCTCAGGTGATCCTTCCGTCTCAGCTTTTCAAGTAGCTGGAACTATAGGCATGTGTCACCATGTCCACCTAGCTTTTTTGTGTGTGTGTGTCAGAATCTCACTCTGTTGCCCAGGCTGGAGTGCAGTGGCATGGTCGTGGCTATCGCAGCCTCAACCTGCTGGGCTCAGGCGATCCTTCTGCTTCAGCCTTACAAATAGTTGTAACTTCAGGCATGTGCCAACATGCCCGGCTAATTTTTCTTGATTTATTGTATAGATGAGGTCTCGCCATGTTGCCCAGGCTGGTCTCGAACCCCTGGGCTCACAATCCTCTCGCCTCCGCCTCCCAAAGTGCTGGGATTATAGGCATGAGCCACTGCGTCTGATCTTCCTTCCTTCCTTCCTTCCTTCCTTCCTTCCTTCCTTCCTCTTTCTCTCTCTCTCTCTTTCTCTCTCTCTCTCTCTCTCTCTCTCTCTCTCTCTCTTTCTTTTTGATTTATTGTAGAGATGAGGTCTCGTCAACTTTCCCAGGCTGGTCTCGGACCCTGGACTCAGACAGTCCTCTCACATCCACCTTCCAAAGTTCTGGGGTGATAGGTGAGAGCCACTGCGCCCAGGTGAGTGAGACTTAAAAACACATATATTCTTGGATGTTTTGCTGTTTGACCATACAAGGAAGTGGAAGATGTTCCTTTATTACTACTAAAGGTATTCTTAATTTATTTTAGTGTATCACAGAAAATATAATAGGAACCCGATAAAGAAAGAGCAACCTGACACAAACACCAAGCAATAACTAATTCACTGTGTTGGTTTGTTTCGTGTTTCTTTCCAGACTGTTCCAGTGTGCCTTCCTTTGAACCAGGACAAAAATTATGAGTTACTTTACTTGGCAGAGCACTTTGCAGGAGTCGTTTTATATTTAAAATTTCGTTTGCCTGAAATTACCAGGTGAGGAACAACGCCAGCGATCATTTCTAGAGGTTAAGTGGGTAAAAGCAGAAAAAAATTGACTGAAAAAGTTTGAAATGTATAAAACTGTATTCCCAATTAGATTATTTGTATGCTACCATCACGTGTCATGGGGGACCCTGAAGTTAATTTGCTCCTTCACACATATAATTTTCATGCTCGAAACTTTTGGGGTCATTCTAGGCTGATCTTCTCAATTTTCATTTTACCTCATTTTATCATTCTTTTGTGGTAAATATGTGAGCTGGGAAAGTAGATTTAAGGTATTTGTGAAATTTTATTGTTCTTCATACCTGTTATGAAAACTAAGTAATAAAAAATGCTTATAGTATTGCTTTTATTTAATTTATTTTTTTGATTCAGAGTCTCACTCTGTCGCCCAGGCTTGAGTGCGGTGGCATGCTCACGGCCACCACAACCTCGGCCTGTTGGGCTCAGGAAATCCTTCCTCTTCAGCCTTCCAAGTAGCTGGAACCACAGGCGTGCACCACCACACCCAGCTAATTTTTTTATTTATGGTAGAGACGAGGTCTCGCCATGTTGCCCAGTCTGATCTTAAAACCCCTGAGCTCAGGCAGTCCTCTTGCCTGTCTCTCAAAGTGCTGGGATTACAGGCCTGAGCCATCACACCCGGCTTTTAGACTATCATTATATTCCACATTATTACGGAAAATTTACAAGGTTGCTTAAGTGGTGGTATTTTGAAGACATACATTACATAATTTTAGTCGACTGAATACTTTGTCATCTCTGTGGTTAGATTGGCTTTTGGAAGGGAGTGCTCACTTATGATTTTGAGTCATGGTTCTAGTTTAGTTATTAGCATTTCTTAGAATCACACATTGTTGGAAGTAGAAGAAAGAAATTGTAATATTGTTAGAATACGGGAAGGAAAAAATACTTGAGACTTATTATACAGTCCAGATTTTAAAATATTTTAATTAAATAAGTATGCATTATCTAGAATTTGTTGGCTAGATGAGTGATTATTCATGAAATAATTCAACTCAATTCATAGACATCTTATTATTGAAGAGCATTGACAGTTACACTGAGGTTTACTTACACAGTTGTGTGCCTGCAACATTCCACTTCCCCGAATACCTGGTTTTCCCGGCTAACATCTCAGAGCAAGTAATATCTTCTAATGATGTCGACTGGAGACAACCCTGTCTAGCTGTGAAAATAATGAGAATGAGAGAGAAAAAAATGTTAGTTATAATATACCTTCAGACACTTATTTATTTATTTTGAGTAGGAGTCTCACTCTGTCGCCCAGGCTAGAGTGCAGTGGCATGTTCACAGCCACACAGCCTCGACTTACTGGGCTCAGGCGATCCTTCTGCCTCAGGCTTCCAGGTAGCTGGAACCACAGGTGTACGCCATCACACCCAGCTAATTTTTTTGATTTATTGTGGAGACAAGGTCTCACCATGTTGCCAGGCTGGCCTCGAACCCCTGGGCTCAGGCAATCCTCTTGCCTCCACCTCCCAAAGTGCTGGGATTACAGGTATGAGCTACTACGCCCAGTTACCGTCAGACACTGGAAGGAGTACAGTGCCATGTCCTCGGCTTCCTCATCCATGGATTCACCCAAACCTTGGATAAGCCATATTAAAAAATAAAAATAAAATAGAACAATACAACGGAGCAAAGTAATGCAAATAAAAAGCAATACAGTATAACAACTGTTTACATAGCATTTGCATTATATTAGGCATTGTATGTATTCTAGAGATGATTTAAAGTATACTAGAGAATGTGCACAGGTTATATGCAAATACTTTGTCATTTTATGTAAAGGACTTGAGCATCTGTAGATGATGGTATTGACTCGCATCCTGGAACCAAAGCCCTGTGGATACCTAGGGATGAGTATATTCATTTCTCACTGATCGTTCACAGTAGTTTGATCCCTAACATTGAATCAGAATTGACCAAATAATTATTTTTATCCAGAGTGTGTTTATGATTCATTTAGTTTAAACTTTTAACTGAAGTATAATATATATACAGAAATGTACACGTATATTTAAATGTACAGTTTGATGAATTTTTATAAACTTCTTGTGTAGCTAACACAAGAACAGCAAAAGATTTTTTTTTTGCAAATTCTTTTACCTCTGTTTCCCATGATCAAATAATTCCCTTACCCAAATGTTAACAAATTCATTTTTTTCCCACTTCACAATATTCTGAAAAAGGATGAATTGTTCCCCAATGTAATGAATCAGTGTACTGATGATATATTCCAGAAACAAAATATGCAGAACAGGACTCTTTGAAATACCAATTGAGCATAATTTTACAAAGAAAAGGAAATTATCTCCATAATAGGATCAACTTCTGGAAGCTCCTGAGCATATGCAGATTTGAATTTTGGCAAGGTAATGCATGCCTCACATCAGCAAAATGCTCAGATAATTATGAAAGAGGATAGCTGTCCTTGTTCCAAGCAAAAAGGTTCTTTTCTATGGAATCTGAGTTCGGTACATTCCAACATGCTTTACTCCACATTTTACCTTTTTTGACTATTTCCTTGGAATTCAAAAGATGGAAAAGTTAAATTCCATTTGTGGGAGATCATTGCCCCTTTGCAAACAGTGACTCTATGACTGTTACTGCTACACTTTGGGATAAGAGCGTGGGATTTCTTCCCGCCTTAGTTAGCAGTTATCTGAAGTCCTGACTGTGTCACCTAAGTGACCTTTATTTTAACTTAACTCAGGTGACTAATAGTTATGCAACTACTTTTCTTTTTCTCTGTCTGTCTTTTTTCAATTATTTTGATTTGCTGGTCCCTTGAAACTTTCATGCTGCTTCTCATTACAGTGTTCTAAGGATACTGAATCAACACGTTATTTTTAATCCGGCATCCCTAAGCTTTTTCTCCCCGTAATAGCTACATATACGTCTAGCAACAAAGCTCAGACACCCTCAGACACATGGATAACTTATACAATAGCTTTTAAGTTTTCCTTCCCCATAGTCTCCTGTAGTGATTTATGCAATGAAATCAAGCTCATAGACACACTTTCAAGTTTTTTATTTTTCTTGCCACACATGAAGGCTTAATTATGTCTGCAGTCATCCAGATACGATCTTGTAGGTCTCTGTGAGTGATTCCTTCCTGACATATGTGAAATCATGGGAAAAATACGCATCTTGATGGATAAACCAATCATTAAATGGTAACATCTTTTATTAATCACTTATGGATACAGAAAAAAAAAACCCACTACATCTTAATGTCAGATTAGGTAGTATATAAAAGGCTCCAGGAGAGATATGGTATGCCTGATATTTGTACATGTGCATTAATTCCAGCATTCGAAAGATGCCTTCAAAACGTATGCCAAAAAAAGATGAAAAATTACCAAAGCATCTGTTCCTTGGGGAAAAGATTCCAAGAATAAGCAAGAAAATACAATAACTTGATTTTAAACACACATGGAACCAAAGACCATACTTAAGCAGTCTAATTCTGCCCTTTTATTAATTCCAGAGAACAAAAATAAATAGCTGACCCTTTCCACGTATTACTGTTTGCCAGTACTAGAAAAAAAAAATAATGCATTGAGCCTTTTCCTGTTTCTCACTATGAAGGATCTCTCTTTGTTTATTTTTTAGATTTTCAGCTGAATTTGATTTCCGGACATATGATTCAGAAGGTGTTATACTGTTTGCAGAATCTCTCGATCACTCAGCTTGGTTCCTGATTGCTCTTCGTGATGGAAAGATTGAAATTCAGCTCAAGAATGAGTATACAAGCCAAATCACAGTTGGAGGCAAAGTTATTAATAATGGTCTATGGAATATGGTATGTTTTGCTGACTTTCTAAATATCTTCTCACTTTGATGCAGTTTGTTTAGAATTATAAATGGGCATATTTAAAACTTGCCATAACTAAAATTGTTTTTAGTTATTTGTTTGATCTACTCTGTCTTTGATGTTTTACTTTATTTTTCTTTTTGAGTCTCAGTCTTACTCTGTCGCCCTGGCTGGAATGCAGTGGCACGCACAGGCACACCACAGCCTCGACCTGCTGGCCTCAGGCGATCCTTCTGCCTTATCCTTCCAAGTAGCTAAAACCACAGGCGTGCGCCACAAAACGCTCAGCTAATTTTCTGATTTATTGTAGAGATGAGGTCTTGCCAAGTTGCCCAGGCTGGTCTCGAGCCTCTGGGCTCAGGCAATCTTCTCGCCTCCGCCTCCCAAAGTTCTGGGATTACAGACGTGAGCCACTGCACCTGGCACATTTTACCTTTTTTAGTGGCTGTCATTTGATGGACAATGGTGTCTCTCCTATAGATCAGGGATTATTAGAAGCCTAACAGCTTATGCAAAGACATCACAGATCCAGAAACCGCTCCCCTCTTGACACCAACAATTTTAAAATTAAAGAGAAATACATGCAATTACAAGGCCAAAAAAGTGAATTCAACTTTAAATATAAGTAGATAGATAAGTAATCAGTTTTGAACAAACAGCATACCCTAGCAGGTACAAATCAGCATGCTTAGAAACCTGCATTTTAGTTTAATCCTACAAAGAGTCTTTATCTTAATAACGGAGTACAGCACTTTAATCAACTGGATTAAAATGGGACTTCTCTTTTGGAGAAGGGATTACTGCTGGTCAACAAACAGTGGGAAGAAGTCTTTTCTGCAGTAGAGTCATTGTCGCTGTCAGTAGAGGGTAGCTGAGAGATCAACTCCACCTGAGACCGCAGTGCCCAAAAGGGACACCATCTATGCCCACAAACTAGAGACTAGGCTTGACAGAAGCCATGTTGTGAAGTCATCGCTGAGTTATTTTGTTTCTTTATTATCCACCTTTGCACACATTTATTCAATAAGCTTTTAGTGAGCAAGCACCTTTTTTTAACTTTTAAATTTTTTATTTTGAAATTGTGGGGTACAATCACTTTTTTTTTAAAGCTGAGGTCTCACTCTGTCACTCAGACTGGAGTGCATTGACGAGATCACAGCTGGACCTCCTGGGCTCAGGCAATCCTCCCTCCTCAGTCTCCCAAATAACTGGGAATACAGGCACTTACTATCACACACGGCTCACTTTTTAAATATTTTGTAGAGATGAAGTGTCGCTATGTTACTTAGGCTGGTCTCAAATTCCTGGGCTCAAGCAATCCTCTTTTAGCGAGCACTTTTAAAGTACTAGGTGCCCAAGTTCAAGAACTCCAGCAAGAGATTTTTCTTGCTCTTGAGCTTAGTACCTCATAGATAAGCAGCTGTTGATTGATTGATTGAGTCGGAGTCTCACTCTGTTGTCACCCAGGCTGGAGTACAGAGGCATGGTCATGGCTCACTGTAGCCTCGACCTCCTGCTAGATGTATATGTAGCTATTACAGGAGAGAAAAAGCTTAGGGATGCCGGATTAAGATGTGGTGATCCTTCTGCCTCAGCCTCCTGAGTAGCTGGGACTACAGGCATGCACCACCACACTTAGCTAAGTTTTTTATTTTTGGTAGAGAGGAGGTCTCACTATGTTGCCCAGGCCGATTTTGAACTCCTTGGCTCAGTGATCTTTCAGCCTCCGCCTCCCAAAGTGCTAGAATTACAGGTGTGAGCCACCATGCCCAGCCTTTCCTTACTCTTCAGCTTAGTACTCCACAGATAAGTGACTATTGTTGCTTTATTATTTATTTTAATTGAGTCGGGGTGTTACTCTGTTGCCCAGGCTGGAATACAGTGGTGCAATCATGGCTCACAGCAGCCTTCACCTTCTGGGCTCAGGCGATCTTTCTGCCTCAGCCTCCTAAGTAGCTATGACTACTCAGGCACACACTCCCACTCCTGGCTAATTTTTTGATTTTTTTGTAGAGACAGCTCCTTGTTATGTTGCCTAAGCTGGTCTCAAACTCCTGGGACCAAGCGGTCATCTCACCTCAGCCTCCCAAACTACTGAGATTACAGACATGAGCCACCACTCCTGGTGTGTTGCTGCTTTGTGAACTAATGCAATGTAACATTATCCTAATATTGGTTGGCGATATGAAATTATGTCATAATCCACTCAACAAAATATTTATTGAGCACTTTATGTGCCAATCATTATTCTAGGTGATAAAGATACAACAATGAATAAAACAAAGGTTACTGCCTTTCTGGAGCTTGCATTCTAGTGGGGAGATGCGAACAATCACTGCGTGAGGAAATGAATATGCCAGGTAGTTATTAATATTAATGCTATGAGGATAAAGAAGGCAAGGCAGTTCTCAAGGCAGACCTAGAGAATGACAATAGGGCTCATGTAGAATCAGGACAGCATCTCTGATGAGGTTAGATCTCAGCCGAGACTTGAGGACACAAGTCATGAATAATATACGGGGGATATAAGATGAATCTGCACTGTGTGAACAGCAAGTATGGAGTCTCAAGGGAAATCATGTGTTTGAGGAACAAGATCAGTGTAGATACAGTGGAGTGACAGAGCGAGAAAGTAGCTTGAAAATGAGGTCAGAAATGGCATCTGGAGTAAAATCATCTAGGGCCTTGGGGACCACGGTGAGGACTTGGATTTTATGCCAAGCAGAAGAGTTGAATGGTTTTGAGAAGCGATGTGATATAATTTGCATTTTTTAAAATTAATTTTTATTATAGAGATGTGGGGTACACTTCGGGGTTAGGTATGCAAACATTGATCACGCAGGTGCCCTTGTTGATGAGGTATGCCCCTCCCTCCCCTAGCAGTTTCCCTCAACTGCTAATCCCACCCTCCCTCTGACAGTTTCCCAGTACTGCCATTCGCTTTCTTATAGCATTATAATTGTTCGAGGTCCGTTTATGAGTGAGAACATATGGAACTCTGTTCTTTGTTTCTGTGATAAATCACTGAGTATGATCGACTCCAAATCCATCCAGGTTGCTGCAAAGTCCATATGTTTGTCCTTCTTTATGGCTGCATAATATTCCATTGTGTAC